>APFE030389242.1:0-51123 GCA_000404065.3 Pinus taeda
AGCCCAATTTTTTTCAAATTGATGCCACTGATTACAGCTCATCGGAGGAAGATCCACCACTTGAGGAACCTGAGGCGGTAGAAGAGGACAACCAAAAGGACAATGTCCCTGACAAACCAATTATTTCATTGCATGCTTTGGCAGGGATTTCTTCACCTGAAACTCTCAAAATCAGAGGTTTTAGTAAACATCACCCAGTAGTAGTCTTGATTGATAGTGGAAGTACACATAATTTCATCCATCAAAAAGTCGCAGAAGTAGTGCATTGTTTTGTACGAGTAGTTTCTAACTTCCAAGTCTAAATTGCGGATGGGGACACAATGAAATGTGAAGGCCGCTGTGAAAATGTCAAACTTCAAATGGGGGATTATCAGTTGATGACCCACATGTTTGCAATACACATGGGTGGGTGCGACATTGTCCTCAGGGCTGAATGGCTTCGCACTCTTGGGCCAATCACAATGGATTTCCAGGAGTTGTATATGAGTTTTAAGCAGAACGACCACACACATACCCTCCGAGGACTCCAGGAGGGAGCCCCCTCTATCATAAGCTCGCATAGGATGGAAAAGTTGTTGAAAAAGGGTAATCATGGAGTGGTAGCTCAATTTAATGCCATCCAGGGAGTTGAAACCAAGCAGCTGCCACTTCATCCTGAGATGTAACAGATTTTAAACAACCATCTCCCGGTCTTTGACAAGCCTCATGGGCTTCCACCCTCGCGAGGGGAACATGATCATAGCATCACCTTGGTTCCAAGGTCCCAACCCCCAAATTTGCGCCCATACAGATATCCGTTCACCCAAAAGAATGAAATAGAAAACATCATCAAGGAACTTTTGGAAGTAGGGGTCATTCGTCCCAGCATCAGTCCTTATTCATCTCCAGTGGTTATGGTGCTCAAAAAAGATGGAGAGTGGCGGATGTGTCCTGACTTCAGGGCCCTCAATAAGCTCACAGTCAAAGATAAATTTCCCATTCCCGCGGTTGATGATTTGCTGGATGAACTCAATGGGGCTCATTTTTTCACGAAGTTGGATCTTCGCTCAGGCTACCACCAAATTCGCATGAAGGAAGTCGACATCCCCAAGACTGCTTTCAGAACTCATGAAGGCCACTATGAATTCCTGGTCATGCCATTTGGTCTTTGTATGCCCCCTCTACTTTTCAGAGCCTTATGAACCACATTCTCAAACCATATCTCAGGAAATTTTTCCTTGTCTTCTTCGATGACATCCTCATCTATAGTTGCACTTGGGCAGCACATCTTCATCATGTAGATCTACTCTTGCAAGTGCTACGCAAGCAGAAATTATTTGTGAAGATGTCAAAGTGTTCATTTGGCATGGCCGAGGTGGAGTATTTGGGCCACATTGTGGGGCGTGAGGGTGTCAAGGTGGACCCCAAAAAGATCCAAGCAATGCAGGAATGGCCTCAACCTAAGACCTTGAAGAGCCTGAGAGGATTTTTGGGTCTCACAGGCTATTATCGCAAATTTGTCCACAATTATGGTTGCATAGCGAAGCTTCTCACTCAACTCCTGAAGAAAAATTCATTCTTCTGGAATGAGGACGCATAGCAGGCATTTACAGCTGTCAAAAATGCCATGTGTTCCACTCCAGTCTTAGCAATACCTAATTTCACCAAATCTTTTGTCATTGAATGTGATGCTTCGGGTACAGGTATTGGGGCAGTATTAATGCAAGAAGGTCGAACTTTGGCCTTCAAAAGCCAACAACTAAGTGGGAAGAAGCTGGGTCAATCTACGTGTGAGAAGGAAATGATGGCCATCTTACATGTAGTAGGGACTTGGCGACCTTACTTACTGGGGCGGTGTTTCCAAATCTGCACAAACTATCACAGTCTTAAATATTTTTTGGAGCAACGCCTATCCTCCCCACAACAAAATAAATGGCTTGCCAAAATGATGGGATATGATTATGAGATCAATTACAAAAAAGGGCAAGAAAATTGTGTAGTAGATGCATTATCTCGCCAATTTGAGGAAGAAAGTACCCTACTAGCAATTTCCCTTCCAATTCCAGAATGGATTGAAGAGGCTTGCAGGGAATGGTTTTCACATCCCGGGCTCTCCCAACTCATTTCTCAATTGCAGGCGGATCCAAATCCCACGAGGGGCTACTTATGGCAGAATGAGATTCTTCGCTACAGGTACAGAGTCGTAATATCACCAACATCCACCCTCAAAAGTCGCATTTTGGCAGAATTACACTCATCCCCCATTGCAAGATATTCAAGCTTTTAGAAGATGTATGCTCACACCAGAAGATCATTTTTTTGGATAGGCATGAAAAAGGACATCATTATTTTTGTAGCAGAATGCGATGTCTGTCAACACCACAAAGGGGAGACAGTCAAAGCACCAAGCACATTACAACCATTTCCCTTCCTGGCATCAATATGGACAGATGTTTCTATGGATTTCATTATAGGTCTTCCAAAGTCAGGAAACAAGTTAGTCATCATGGTGGCTGTGGACAAACTTTCGAAGTATGCTCATTTCTGCACCCTACCCCACCCGTTTACATCGACTTTGGTCGCTCAATCTTTCATGGATCAGATCGTCAAATTGCATGGCATGCCCACTTCTATTGTGTCCGATCGTGACCCGATCTTCACCAGTAATTTTTGGCAGGAACTCTTCAGGCTCCAAGGCACCCAACTAAAACTCAGCACTTCCTATCATCCACAAACAGATGGTCAAACTGAAGATGTCAACAAATGTCTGGAAACCTACCTTAGGTGTTTCACTTCAAAAAAGAAACATCTTTGGGTATTGTGGTTACCTTTGGCCGAGTGGTGGTATAACACCAACTATCATGCCACCACCAAAATGACTCCCTATGAAGCAGTATATGGTCAACTCCATCCTTCCCCTACTTATTATATCAAGGGATGCTCAAAGGTACAAGCAGTGGACCAGCTCCTTGATCCAGGTGGATGTTGGTGGCCTCCCACCTATCCCATTTGGACCCCCACAACTGTCTCTTTCAGTTTTTCAGTTTTCTTAATTGTAGCGCAGTTTACTATTTTTAGCATTTTTTAGGGTCCTTAACTTTCGGAGCCGCTTTGAGGCCCTAAATGACATTTTCTGGGAAATCTACCGCCAACAAATTTTTTTGATAAAAATTGTCTTTTTCGTCGTAGTCCTCAGAGAGATCTTTCCAACGAGCTATCATGCGTGTCAAATGGAGATAATACGCCCAATTCGCGACCCCGGGAAGTTAGTTGTCCAACTCACCCCAAAACAGGGCCCACAATTTGGCATTTCATCTTATAGGGTTAGGTTTTGGAATGTGAAGGGTTTTCCATTGTTTCTCAATAATAAATAGGCCTTTGAGCCTCATCGTAAACACAGTTCGTAACAGTTTAGAGGCATGTAGTCACCACATCTCTTCTCAGAGATAAGCTACCATCGCCTTAGCTGGTTTATTTCCATTTCTGTTTGTAAGCATATTTCGGTATTTTCCATTAATGACATGAAGCATTGTTTCCGCTGCATCTTTGTGTATATGTTTATCTCTATATTTTGTTGCATTCCTGTTTAAATCCGGATCAGTGGTATCAGAGCGGTTTGCTTTTTCTCTGTTTTTCTTTGCATGTCCCCAACGAGGTCGGGATATAAGGAGTTAGGGCTTGGACTAGTCGAACCTTTGCAAGACCAGCCTCACAAATCTCGACGGCCTCCCATGGCGGATGAGAAGAAAGATGAGGGGGCAGGAGATCCTATCAAAATCTTGCTCGAAGAAGCGCTCGAGCGACAATGGAGCGCAATGATGGACAACTTTGCCTAGATCCTTCAGCGGCTACCCAGAAGCGACGCATCAGCTTCTAGTAGTTACTCTGGAAACGCCACGCCCTTTAAGGTACAAGTTAATTTTGAAATCCCCATATTCGAGGGGCAGATAGATGTAGATGCTGTAGAGAAGTGGTTAAATCTGCTAGAGGGTTATTTTTCTGTTCATGAATTTTCGAGTCGGGAAAAGATTGTTTTTGCTCTTCTCAAAGTAGCCACCCACGTCAAGGACTGGTGGGAAACCTACTGCGAGCAGAAGGATGAAAGTACCAGCTCACTATTTTCAGCTGCACCCACCTTGAATTCATTCCCGGAGGCCATCAAGGAGCAGCACTACCCTGTCGGAAGCTATGAGGATGAATACATAAAGTGGACCATGCTGCGGTAGGGAAGGGACCAAGACATGCTGGAGTTCACCAATCTTTTCCATACCCTTCGCACAAATTTGGGGATCAAGGATTCAGAGAAGCATCTGGTACTTAAATACCATGGCTACCTACATAGATACATCCAGGAAGAGATGGAGTTCTTGAACATCTCCTCACTCGGCACAACATACCGATACACTGTCAAAATCAAGCAAAAGTTGAAACAGAAGAAGAGAGACTTTGGATCTGCAAATCCGAAGCCCAAAGGACAAAACCAAGGCGGGGTGACCTAAGACAACCCGTCGAAGCCGCAAGAAAGGAACAACACCACGAAGCCGAAGAAGGACACAGGAAAGTGGTGTGATTTCCACAAGAGTCCCACTCATAACACAAGTGAGTGTCGGACCAAGCAGTCATTGGTGGCCGAGTTGAAGGCTTCCGAATCAGATACATGTTCCGACCCTGAGCCAGAACCTGATAAGGGGAATGGAAAAGGGAAGCAGATCATTGATGCAGATCCCAGTGCCACTGTTGCCACTGCCAAGATCCAGAAGAATGAGCCCGAAGAGCGAGAGGAGGGGGAACGTCTTTTCCACTCACAGATGTGGGTGAAGGGTTCGCCACTGCAATTCATTGTCGATAGTGGCAGCCAAAAGAACCTCGTTTCAACAGAGGTCGTGAAGTGGTTGGGCCTACCAACTATGCCACACCCACAACCATACAGTATCAAGTGGCTTCACGAAGGACAAGATCTCAAAGTTCGCCAACAGTGCCACCTTCCCTACAGCATCAAGCCCTTCACAGATGAGGTATTGTGTGATGTTACACCTCTGGATGTTTGTGATGTACTATTATGCCAGCCATACTTGTGGAGGCGACATGCTGTGTATGAGTCAAGGCCTCGCGCTGTCATTATTTCTTTGGATAATTCATTATACAGGATACCAGAGGTAGCTCCACCTACCCCCACCTCTTTGATCACTGCCAAGAGAGGCAGCAAGCTCATCTCATAGACTAGGAAATTTATTTTCTATCTCATTTGCTCCCAAAGTAAGGGGAAGATCGTTGCTACATCCCTGACCCCCGCAATGGGTTCCTCCACGCAGTAACAGCAACATAGGGATACAGTCATGACAGAACACAGGAACAACTTCTCCTTACCTAGAGGGGTACCACACAAGTTTCAGGTGGGTGACAAAGTTTGGTTACATCTGCAGAGAGAACGCCTTACCAAAACCCATCAGAAACTCAGACCACTTCAACATGGTCCTTACACCAGTAACAAGGCTGTGGGCAACAATGCTTTGAAGCACAACATTCCTCCATTCCTTCACTTGCACCGGTTGTTCAAGGTCCTAAATACAGAGAACGAAACAAAATACAGAGATAATCATATACACAAAGATGCAACGGAAACAATGCTTCATTTCATTAATGGAAAATACCAAAATATGCTTACAACCAGAAATGGAAATAAACCAGCTAGGGCAATGGTAGCTTATCTCTGAGAAGAGATGTGGTGACTACATGCCTCTGAACTATTCCGAACTGTGTTTACAATGAAGGCTCGAAGTGCTATTTATTATTGAGAAACAATGGAAAACCCTTCACATTCCAAAACCTAACCCTAGAAGATGAAACGCCAAATTGTGGGCCACGTTTTGGGGTGAGTTGGACAGCCAACTTCCCGGGGTCGCGAATTGGTTGTATTATCTCCGTTTGATGCGCATGATAGCTATTGGAAAGATCTCTCCAAGGACTACGACGGAAAAGACGATTTTTATTCAAAAAATCACTGGCAATAGATTTCCCAGAAAACGTCGTTTAGGTCGTTTAGGGCCTCGAAACGGCTGCAGAAGTTTAGGACCCAAAAAACTGCTAAAAATAGTAAACTGCGTTATAATTAAGGAAACTGAAAAACTAAAAGAGACAATTGTGGGGGTCCAAATGGGATAGGTGCGTGGCCACCAACATCCACCTGGATCACTCCTACAAAACCATGCAACCATGCTCGCCCATCTTAGAGAGAATCTTCATCAAGCTCAAAACCGCATGAAGCAACAGGTAGACCAGCATCGCTCAGAGTGCCAATTTCAAGAAGGGGATCAGGTATTTTTGAGGCTGTAACCATATAAGCAAACATCACTCAAAGACAATGGTTGTCATAAACTATATCCAAAATTCTACGGACCATATCAAGTACTTCAGCGCATTGGAGAAGTAGCTTACAAGCTAGCTTTGCCGCCTACTGCAAAAATCCATCAAGTTTTCCATGTCTCATGCCTCAAGAAAGTGATTGGGAATAATTTCAGAATTCAAACCAGTCTACTTGAATTGGATGAGGAAGGGTCAATCTGGCTCCAACCTGAACAGATCCTAGACACACGAGAAAGGCCCTTGGGTGGCTGCGTGATTGGGGAAGTCCTCGTCAAGTGGAAAGACACCTCTCTGAAAGATGCAACTTGGGAACCAGCCACTATTCTTCAGCAGTTTCTGCAGCTTCAGCCTTGAGGAAAAGGCTATTCTTAAGGGGGAGGGCATGTTAGGGTCCCACCCTAACCCCCATATTTATGTAGTGGGATCACGTCATAGTAAAGAGTCAATAAAGCCCATATTAATAATTGTAAGTGGTTAACCCGCAATTAATGAAGGGACCACAGTTATTTGCAAATGGGCCATGGTATTAGATAGATGGTATTAATAAAACCCATGGTATTGCATTTATGAGTCATATATAAAGGATAGAGACTCCCTGCGAGGAGCATCGTGTCTTATTTTTGAATCGAGCTCTTCTCTATTGGAGGTTGCCCTCTCGAAGAGGCTAGTGAACATTTCTTTCTGAATAATAAAATATTTGCTGTTGTCTCTCACTATTCTATGTTTTGGGTATCTTTCTTAGCATATTCTGTATTTGGGTATCTTTTTGCAGTTTAAGAGCATAACACATTACCCCGTCAAACCATCCCACATCCCAACCATACGTATTAATAAACATATGTTGAAGGGGTGGGCGGGCCACCTCTGGTGGACCCAACCCATACCCCATTAATACATACCATATTCGCACATGCCTTAATGCGAGGCTGGCGGGGATCGAACCTGCCCCGCCCTAGTGGGTCATTCCCCACTAGGCGGCCCCTTGTGGTGGAGTACACCAATAAACACCACCCTAAAAGGAACCACATGCCATTAAAAAATCCACGCCATTTAAAAAAATGGTTAACCAAAAATATTGTGTGCTATTTTGGAGTGGGTGGGATTTGAACCTGACCCATCTCCATGCAATCCACCAACCATACCAATGGCCCACAAGGGTCCTCATTGATACCTTCACCCATCACCTGATATATAACCTCACTTTCATTTGCACGGGGACGACAGAGGAGAATGGGAATGGAACCACATGATGCAGAGAAACATGGAGGAGCCAAGAGTGCACATGGAAATCAAGGCATGAATTTTTAATTAATTTATTTGCAGGTGGAACCATGAGGCCAAAGAAAAAGTTAGGGGGAACCGTGATTGGGTGAAATTATCAAGAGGGTGAAATTTTTGCAGTGTCCAAATTGGACAAATTTTATGTCGATATTACACCTCTCAGTGACACAAACTTGATGGCACAGTCAGCTTCGTGATATGAGCAATAGATCTTCAAATGACCCAGAGGAGGAAATATTTGAGGAATCTAGCGAGAATCTAAAAGATTCCTTAAGCCTCAGATTTCCACTCTCTCAGAATTCAGAAATTTGGCAGTCAATTTTTCACTATTCGATGCCACAAATGTGATGGTGCATTCAAATTTTCCATTTTCTCATTTAATTTTTCTTCCACTTTTCAAAGTGGAGTGCAGGTGTTAGCATTTATGTGCAGAAGTCATTTCCATGTGATTCGACGTCGCGAGACTGATGGTACACCCAACTTCAATAGTTTGACATCCTTTTCTTCAGACCTTTCAGAATGTGAGGTATATGTAGTGTGTTCATGTACTACTTTTTGCTATGAGATGAATTGTGTTACACTAAAATTTGTCACCATGACTATCTGCAATTAATATGGCTCCATCAATAGTCATATTATCCTCCTTGTCAAGCCTCATACCTCTACTCTTCATGTCAAACTTCAAAAAAGAGAGAAATTCAGTTAAAAACATGTTTATCTCTGGGTACCCAGGTTCTCTCTACCTTTCCTGCATGTACGCACTCCAAACATACTGTACCTGCGTACTTGTACGCTCTGTAAGCCAAAGGATGGGTGCGTACCCCTGTAAAGGTCAAAAGGCGCGAGTTTCATCTTTAAAAAGTTACTTGTGGTCACTTCTAGAGCCTTTTAGAAGAGTGTTTGACGTGTATTGAGCGCCTCCAGATGGTTCATGCATCCCTATGATAGAGGAACTTATCCCATCAAGAGAGGAGCAACCCCATCCAAAAGAGGGAGTATCCCATTGATGTTGGAACTGAATAACTTCCTCTAGAGTACTATAAATACAGGCATTGGGCCAGAGGAGGGAAAGTTGAAAGTTGAACATTCCAAAGGGTAAATGTTGCTGGAATTAGGACTTCCATTGTTGACTTGTCAGGAGAGATCACTATCCTTTCTTGTTGCCATATTGGGAGTGGGTGAGCTTGTCAAAGTAGAGGAAATCTCTTGTTGGACCCTGGGAGGAGCTTGCACAACACCAAGGCTCAGGTTGTAATGGTTCCTTTTTTGTTTCCTTAATACAAATAAGTCCATTCTTCTCAATGATTTGTTGTTAATGAATTATTTCATGTACTCCTTGGTCTATGTGATGAATATGCTTTGTTTTATGATGAATATTCAGGTGTTATGTAATCGTTTGCTTTGTTAGTGTATGCAGGTCTTAAAGTGAAGGAGGAGCTCATCTGGATCAGCAAGGCTGGACTGCTACAACAAGCGTTGGACCTAAGGTAAGATCGAAAAAATTTGAATTCTCGTAGAATAATGTGTGTTTAGAGAAGGATAGCTCTTGTTTGGTTTGTTTGTCACTAGAGAGTCTTAGACTCCTAGGGAGGTTAGATTTGTTCGCAAATATAACTCTTTCCGCATGACAGGAAGGTTGTCAACAACATGGAGGAAGAGAAAATATTCTAGTTTCAAGTAGACCCACTTGTCCATAAAGCATCTTTGGAAATAGAGGCAAGTGGCAACAATGCAACAAGAGGAACACACAAAGGCAAAGAGAAAAATAGAGAATGGAGGAAACAAAGAAGGAGTTGCGTGAGTTGAAGGAGAAACTTTGGAAGGAACAGGTTTGCATAGACAGAAGAAGGAAGCATAGCAGGAATAGGTATAGCAATGGGTGCAACATGCATAGATAGATGAAACTATGTCAGTATAGGTAATAGACTCATAAGAATAGTTGGCACCAAGCAAATAGGGTGAATCGTTGCAGGAGTAGGACTTCTCTAAGGAGATAGATCAAGCACTTAAACAAATGGATACGTATATGGAGAAACAGGAGTTAGAGCAAGGTATCAACCTCATGCCTCATCACCAAGAGGTTGACCCACCATCTTCACTTCATCCAGAAGAGGAGCAAGTCCCAAGAGAACAAGGAGACACTAAGATCCTTGCAGATTAGCTAGAAGGGGAGATGCATAGCATCTCATTCGATGAGTCCCAACATAGAGTTGTGCAATCTTGTAGAGTGTTTGCTCTGGATGATCAGACATCTCCTACATAATGTGTGGAATGAGTGATCGTGTCATATGTCCGCAAACATCCAACAACATTAGTTGATGCTACCATAGAATATGTCGATGTCACTAACTCGAGTGTTCACTTCCTGATAGTTGAGAATGAGTGAATGGATAAGGAGATACAAACGGCCAAGTAGGGAGGAGAATTGGTGACAACATCTGCCCAAACCAAGTTGAAGAAGGCAATTCCAGATGAAATATTGTCCCTTGACACAGTCATGAAGGAATTGTATTCCATGTTTTATGTTAGTGTCAATCTTGTTAGCCTATCACCTGGATCAAAAAAATTCTTTTACCATGGTCTTTTCAGGCGTTCATCATCAAATTGTTTAGTTACTAGGTTTACACAACAAATTTGGTCATTGCATGGTCAGTCCAAGATGGAGTCATTTTCTGAAATTTCACTCATGCTAGTTGCTTATCATACACCATGAAAATGAGTCAAGTTATCATCATCATTCCATTAGGTCTTAGGTCATCCATTAGGTCAAAAGGGTCCCCAAGGTCTAACATTTCCATAAAAAACTCAAAAATAAGTCAAACTTGATAAAGCAAAGAATTCAAGAAATGAAACATGATTTATTCACCTTTTCATGACATCAAAAAGTTTCAAGAGAAGAAAGTACCAGCGCTCAAGAGATGCAAAAACCACATTTGTAAAGGCAAGGTAAAAGCTTCCTTCAGAAAGTGAAATCCGTTCACAAAGGAGGATTGGTTTCTTTTCTCTTTTTGAAAAACTGAAGAAATTACCCCTATATAAACCTAAAAGGACTCAAATCCTTTTCATTCATCTCTCATTCACTCTTCATCTTCGAGCTCCCTCACCTAAAAACGAAAAAAAGATCTTTTTCTAGGTGAAAGTGGCCAAAATTTACAGTTGTTGCATGTAGATACACTGCACTGCGCTTTGGAGGCAGGCACTGCATGTAGGTGAATTGCATTATGCTTTGGTGCTGTGTGCATGACAGAGTGCCCGATAATCACCCAAAATTTCCAAAATTTCAAAATGTTTGCCTTCAAACTCAATCAAATTGTTTTTCAAGGTTGAGGAACAAGTAAGTACACCATTTCCCTCTATTTTTGGATTCCCATTTGCATTCCATGTTGATAATATCTTAAGCTAGGGTTTGTAGAAAAAGTACCATGGGAAATGCTAGGGTAGAAATGGTCATCACAATTTTTCATCTCCTAAACATGTAAATTGATAGTCTACACCTGCACACATGTATCATGAGCCATCTTGACCAGTCCATCCACCTCCTAACTAAGTTTAAACACTAAAAACACAAAGCCCTAGCTTGTTCCTAGAATTATTTTGACCAAATCACATCACAAACCTTCTCGGTCTCACTTACAAGTAGCCACATTTGTTCACTACTTTCATCACCCATTTCCATGAGTTTCTCAAAGCCATCTCATCTTTCACAAAAACCCTCCCAAAATTTTGTCAAAATCCCTCATATATCACTTCATTTTCATACTCACCTCACATCTATTTTCACATTCTCATATATGAACCATCAGATTGCAATCAGATCAACTCCTATCCTTTCATCAAGCAATTCTCTAAAGATGTTCACTATTTGGAATTTTGCAAAAGAGTAAGTGAAGCAGCTGACAGATTGGGTAGCTACACACTTGAAAGGGGAGACTGATGTCATTTCTGGTATTGAGTTTAGCTTCTCAGTGGCCTCCATCTCACTAGCAACTGGCCTACCAGACAATGGTGAATACTGGTTCAAGGGAATGAATCTAGATCTTGAAAACTACAAGCTCTTCTTAAAGACTCCATACAGATACACACATACTCACCTTATGCCTTTCAGATATTTTCTTTAGAAGTTTTCTCCTTTAATGAAGACCAGCATGAGGTTCTTTATATGTGAAGGTAGATTCTCAAGGTTGTATGCATATCACGTTCGCCCCTTAATGCACTTTACATCTCAAAGGCCACTCAACATGTGCAATTACTTATTCAGGAGTATTTCAAAAATGTCTGAGAAGATAAAGTTGAAGGAAAAAGAGCACTCTCCAATATTTTTCCATCATAATCTCATTAAAACCATTGTCCTTCATCAGTTAGCAGAGAGGGGTTTGGCTTGGGAAGCCTTCTTAGAAACAGCTCTAAAATGGCATGAAGAAAATGCGGCATCTCAGTCCACAAGCACACCGAAACAAAACAGAGATGGGGTCATCTAGAAAACCAGTAAAGAAAATTAAGCTACCTAGGCCAAAGGTTACCAAAGTATATAAGAAATGGCATAGGCTTGTGTTTTATTCTCACAAAGAGAAAGGGGCCAAGCCTTCTTCATCGACAAAGCAAGATTCAATAGCAAAGGGTAAGAAGACAGTTGAGCATGAATTAGAGATCATTGATTTAGAAGAGGAAGATGAGACTTCAATCATGAAGAAAACTATCAAGGACAAGGATTACCAAATCAAGGAGCTGGAAATAAACATGGAAAGAGCAAAGCTCATTATATCATTCCTTGAACAAGAAAACAGTTAACTCAAGGAAAAAGAGTTAATGTTAGAAAAGGAAAAAGCCAAGTTATTGCAGCAGGTTGGAAAAGCTAAGGATATTATAGAATCAAGTGAGCCTGAAGGATCAAAAGATACGGGAAAAAGGAAAGACCAATAATCAGAGGTCTCAAGGAAGCTTTGCAAAAGGAACAAAAACAAATATTGCTTAATGAAGACCTAGACCTACAAGAAAGGATCACCCTAGAGGTATATCAAGACAAAGAATATTGGCTTAACAGGTTGAATGAACATTTGGAAAATATCCTAGAGAAGGAAAATAGAGATAATCAAATGCTCAGACACATGGCACATCATTATCAAGCTCAAAACGTGATCGTCAATGTCAAAGTGAAACAACTCAAAAACAAGCTCAAGGAGACCAAAAAGAGAAAAAGGATGAGGAAAACATGGAGATGCTTGCTGAAGCATCCATGAAGCTTTAACAAACTCATTTTTACACCTTCCCTCCAATTTTGAGCCAATTCCGAGCATTTTGAGTTTTTTGAGAATTTTTTGTCTAAGTTCAGAAAATTGGCCTTTCCAGAAGGCGCTGCGCTTTTTCCTCAAGCATCCATTTGAAGAAAAGTTTATAATTCTGGAAGGATCTTGGCATCCTCTAAAAACCCATTTGCCTATATTTTGCAAAGGTTTCTTAGTTTGGGAGAAAAAGGAAAAATAGTGGCAAAAAACTAGCCTTCTGGACCATTTTTTGGCAGGCGTCGTGCTTCTGGAGTGACCTTGGGGGAATGGATTTTTGAAGGTCTTCCCATGCTCCAATTTCAGAAATTAAAACTATTCTAGAAACTATACTAGAAGGACTAGTCGATCATTCTCTCAGATTGGCATTTTGAGCCATGGAAGGCACCTGAACATCAGCTGAAAGTTGGCGTTATGCTTCTGCATTTTCTGTGTTTTCAAATGTAAAATTTCAGTGTAAAATTTCTAGTTTCTAGTCAGACTTTGTCAAAGTCAAGATTCTCTTTGTAATGGAACACGTTATGAGGCTAGGTGATGTAGGCATGAATAAATGCATATCATAGGTTGTTTTTGATGTTCATTAGACCTCATAAAACAAGAAAACTCCTAATCAAACTCTTGATGAGGTGTTTGAGTTACACCTTCTCACTCTCACCTATTGGTTGAGAGAATCTTGGAGTCAGTTCCTCCACCAAGGAATTTGACTCCTGAAGGTGGAAAAATTGTCTAGGAGAGTCTATAAGTACTATTTCACCTCACGAGGAGAGGGTTGAACTTTTTGTGAAAGAGGCTTGCATTGTAAACATCTTTTAGCTAATACAGATACAGGTTGCAGCTATTTTCAAGGAACTCTAGACCAGTGAGTTCATGGTGTTTGTGTTTCACTCTTTTTGTTTTATCATGGTCTAAACATGTTTACATACATTATATTTCTTCTCTTCATGAATACCTTGTCATAAAATACTCAGAATTCTTGTTTTTCAACCTCTATTATCTGGTTTTCACGACTATATGTTTTGTCTTCTTAAGCTAATGAAATCATTTTTTAATGCTCATTAGTTTTTTCCATTATATATCCTCTATAATAAATTGAAAAATACTCAAATTACACCATGGTTTCTAACATATAGCTCCTTCTTATGCTTGCTCTTATATTCCCACAGCCTAGACCTACTTGTGGCTCCAAACCCTAAGTTCAGCAAACCCTTTAAAGACAAAATTTTCATAAACAAATATACATATCTAGCCTAAGATTCATTTAATTTAAAGGCATATCATTGATAAGAGACATTGAGAGATCCTCTCATGCTCAGTAGGGCTAGACACAGAGCTGAACTGGTTTGAGGTTACCCTTGTCGATTTCCTTTTCAGCCTAGGAGATTGTAAGGACTAACATTTTTGGCGCTGCTACTAGGGAACGATTGTTAAATTATCCCTGGGAAAAATCTTAAGAGCTTTCAAGCACTAGTTCTGTACCTCTTAGTTTCCAATATTCGAAGATAGGCTGAATTCATAAATCTCATCAGTTTAGGGTGTATACATTATGGCTTCCAAAAGGCATACCAGGTCAAATCCTGACCCAAATCCACCCTTTATTGTTGAAGACCTTGAAAGACTACTCAGAAAACTTATACTACCTATCACTCAAAGTGCAGTTCAAAAAATTAAAAGAACAACTTCTCTACCTAAAAACCTATTTGCCTTTAAGAAAATTCCATTTGAAGAGTAGATAGAATTATCCCTTACAAGGTCTAATTCTGACTCCTACATCTTTGATACAACACCAGAGCCTTTAAAGGTTGAAACTCACTCTCTTTCTTCAAAATCTTTGTCTGCTAAGACTGATCATGAATTGTGGTTAAACTTTGATAAGCTTCAAAGCCTTGCTGACCAACTCCAAATCACAACTGAAAAAGCTTT
Organism: Pinus taeda; assembly: GCA_000404065.3. Taxonomy (NCBI): domain Eukaryota; kingdom Viridiplantae; phylum Streptophyta; class Pinopsida; order Pinales; family Pinaceae; genus Pinus; species Pinus taeda. Next base: position 14,823 of record APFE030389242.1, read on the forward strand.
TGTTCAATACAAACTTGAATACTTAGCCACATCTTCATCCTCTTTTATGCTTCCAAGCTCATCCATCACATCTCGTAAAGCCTCAATTTCATCATCTTTGTTGCCTCCCCCGTTCATTCCATCCTTGCCTCTATAACCCATTTTAGTAGTTCCATCATCCTGATCACAACCCATTGTAACACCTTCACTTCCTCTAGTAGTCATGGCAAGATTTGCACCTCTTCTACTACCTGCTCAACTTACTGCTTTGCCTCAGAACTATGGTCAAAGACTTCCTTTGTCTAATGGAAGTGTAGAAATTACAGCTCAGCAGCATGTTGACAAGTTAATAGACTTCATTGATTTAGAAGAAACTGATGAGGAGAATGCTAAAATGAGGATTATCGCTCAAATTTTCTTAGGAGATGTTAAGAAATGGTTTTGAAGTCTGGCTACAAATTCCATTAACAGTTCCCAAAGACTGATTGAATTATTTCTAGCTCATTGGCAAGAGAAGAAAAATCCATTACAGATATTCACTGAATATAATTCAATGAAAAGGAACCCTAATGAAACAGTTCAAGAATTCACTTCAAGATTTAATACAGTATACAATTCTATACCCCATGATACGAAACCTCCTCTTGGTTTGGCTCTTCTTCATTATCCTGATGCTTTTGATCCAGAGATGACCTATCAGCTTAGAGAAATGGACCTAACTACCCTTGAGGAGATGTAGCAGAATGCAATCAATGTTGAAGCTAATTTGCTCATTAAGAAGTCAAAATCAAAGCCAAAGAGGGGTGAAAAGAGAGTTGTTTTTAGAGAAGAACCTGCATCATCATCTGAAGCAAAACTTGACAGCCTGATAAAAATTATGGAAAGGATGATGGATAAAATATCCGTAATTGATCGACAAGCAGAACCATCTATGAGGAATCCTAATTTTCGTGGACAGCAACAACAACAGTTCAAAAATCAACAAAGAGAGCAGTGGAATCAAGATTCTCAAGGTCAAGTGAAAGCTCCATTTCAGCAAAAATACATTGAAGGCTAGGGAGAATATGAAGAAGAGATGCTAGAAGCAAAATCACTTCTTTCAATAAGATGAACTACCTACTTTTCTAATAGAAGAAGATCAGTTTTCTGAAGACTCTTTTATACCAAATGACCAGAAATTTGTGCTTGCAAGTGAAGATATATGGGCTGATAGGACTGAAGAGTACCAAAGAGGATATCAAAATGCCCTCAGTCATCTCCAAAAGTAGTACAACTTAAGAAATAGAAATGTGCCTATCATTATAATTCAGAAAAGACAAAATTTGCAAAAGAACACACCAAGCAAAGAAACCCCTCCTACAGGATAGAATAAAGACAAAGCTATAGTCACATAGAATCGGGATACAAGTAATGAAGCTTATACTAGAAATTTGAGGAAGGACAAAGAAATTCAAACTGAAAGCCAAAAGAAGGAAACTCAAGCTAAAGGCCAAATAGAAAGGAAGACAATTGCTTCAAAAGAGGTAGAAAAGAAATCCAATCGTTTTAGTTTGGAAAATGAAATTTCTAAATTAAATATAGCCATTCCCCTCACTAAATTGGTAAAGAATGAAAAATACAAGTTCCAGATTGCAAAAATGCTTAGGGTTGATCAGATGTCTGATACGGTCAATGTAGTTGATGATGAGCCATCCATCATTTTTAGTCCAGCCATAGAAAGACCTTCTAAAGATAGTGAAATTCCTCCTTTTTATCTGAGTCTTAAACTTCAATGACCTTATCCTTCATAATGCTATGCTAGATTCTAGTGCCTCTCATAATCTGATGCCTAAATCCATCATGGATAACCTAGGACTGAGCATCACCCGACCTTACCATGATCTTTATTATTTTTACTCTGGAAGAGTGAAATGCCTTGACCTTATTGAAGACTTTGTAGTGTCCTTAGACCAAATCCCAGCCAAAAATGTACTTATGGATGTTGTATTGGCTGATGTTCCTCCTAGGTTTGGCATGTTACTTTCAAGATCTTGGGGAGCAAAATTAAAGGGCACTCTACAGCTTGAATTTTCCTACGCCACTATCCCTATTTTTCGACAGCTCTAGAAACTTTATAGGGAAAGGAGGATGAAATTTATGATCAACAGTAAAGACAAGCCTATCAATCATCCTATACATGTTGTTCATACTGATCTTGAGTCTTTCATTCTGTTTAGTGATGCGAATTCTGTTGGTGAAGAAAGTCAGTTAGTAGAAATTTCAGAAGTTCACAACCTAATGGGTAGCATACATGAAACTATCACAACAGAAAGTAATGAGGTCATTGAGGAACCTAAACAGCCTGCAAATCCTATTGAGGAGATTCAAAGAATAGTGTAGAAAATAGAAAGTTCTCAGCTAGCCATTCAAGATACTAAAAATCAAGAAATTTAGTCTCTAGAAATTCCTTTTCCAGAACAAGAAAATGGTCTTTGGACCATGGAGTTTGATGGTGCATCAGGAAGAGAAGGAGAAGGAATTGGTGTTTGGATACTTGGGCCATTACATCAGCCAAACAAAATCCCTCTGAATGTGATAATGAGTTCTTACAAGCTGGCGTTTGAATGTTCAAATAATGAGGTAGAATATGAGGCATTGATTGTTGGCCTCAAAATTCTAAAAATGTTGGGAGAAAAAAGGGTTTTTGTTTATGGCGACTCTGAGTTAGTGATCAAGCAAGTCAAAGGGGAATAATAGCCCAAACACCCAAGAATGAGAGCTTATCACAATGTTGTACTTGATATTCTCAAAACTTTTACAGAATATACATTGTCTCTTATTCCTAGAACGCAAAATCTCATACCTGATTCACTTACCACTGCAGCCAGTATGGTGAAAATTCCTTTTCATTCTAATCATAAATAATCCATCCATGTTAAGCATCGCCCATATGTTCTAGATAACATGAGGTTTTGGAAAGTATTTGGTGATTTTAAGCAAATCAATAGTTTTTTGCCGTTGGAAGGAGAGATTCAGAATTCTCACTTTAATGATGTATACAATTTTGATGATTCCCACGTTCATTCAGTTGACGCTGAAGTACTATAGCTCAAGGAAAACAACATTCAAAGAGGCTTAGTGCCTTTGGAAGAGTTGTTTGACAAGGATGATATCGCCAAGAAGCCAACCATGGCTCCTACTGGAAAGGGAGTAGAAGATGTTAACATTGGAACAGCTGAGAATCCTAAATTGGTCAAACTATCAAAGTCTTTATCTCCTGAAACAAAGGGTAAGTACATGTCTTTAATTAGGGAGTTTGTTGATGCACTTGCTTGCAATTACTTTGATATGAAATTTTATGATAAGAGCATCATTCAACACATCATTCCTATAAGCCGGATTAGAAGCCATTTCACCAGAAATTGAGAAGAACCAACCCCAAGTTGCTGCCATCAATTGAAAAAGAGGTAAATAGACTTCATAAATCTTGAATAATTGTTCCCATTCGATTTTCTGAATGGATGTCTAATCTAGTACCTGTGAGGAAAAATACCGGGGGAATGCATCTATGTATTGATTTCAGAAATCTCAATAAGGTGTTGTTGAAAGACAACTATCCCCTGCCTAAGATGGATCACATACTTCAGAAGGTGGTGGGATCCTACAGAATGTCACTGCTTGATGGATAGTTTGGGCGTAGTCAAATTCTGGTACATAAAGATGATCAGCTCAAGACAGCCTTCACAATGCCATGGGGTACATTCATGTATGCCAAGATGCCTTTCGGGCTGAAAAATGCAGGAGCTACCCTTTAGCAGGCTATGGACATAACATTTGCCAATGAGAAATATATATTTATGGTTATCTATCTTGATGATCTAACAATATTTTCAAAATCTATTGAAGATCACTTGCATCACTTGAGAATTGATTTTCAGAAATACAGAAATTTTGGCATCTCACTTAACCCAAAGAAGAGCTTGTTTGTTATGGAAGTAGGTAAGCTACTAGGACACATCATCTCTAAAGATGGCATCGCATTGATCTTGCCAGAGTGTAGGCTATTTAGCAATTAGACTTCCCAAGGAACAAGAAATAGATTCAGTCGTTCAATGGGAAAATTAATTTTTTGAGGAGATTTATTCCTAATCTAACGAGCACTTAAAGGAAATGAAAAATATGTTGAAGAAGGATAGCTAGGTAAAGTGGAATTTAGAGGCTAAGAAATCATTTCATGCAGTAAAGTTTGCATTATCTACTGCTCCTATTTTAATTAGCCCAGATTATACCTCTGATTTCATCATTTTTTCTTTTGCTTCTGAGCACACATTAGTAGCAGTCCCAATGCAGAAAAAGATCAGAAAAATGAGTAGCCTATAGCATTCTTCAGTTGCACTATAAGAGATGTAGCATTGATATACAATATTATTGAAAAATAGGCATTGGCATTAGTAAAAGCCCTCAAAGATTTAAGAGTTTATATTCTACATTCACATATTATTGCTTATGTCCCTACTGCAACGGCAAAAGAAATTCTTGTACAAACAGATCCAGAAGGCAGAAGAGGAAAATGGATTACAACAATGCTAGAATATGACTCGGAGACCAAATCTACAAAGCTCATTAAAGGACAAGGGTTAGCCAAGCTTATGGCAGAATCAAATCTACATGCACTGGATATTAATTTGATGGTTGCACTATCAAAAGAATCAGAAGAAAAGGACCCTTTCTTGTAAGTGTCTGATATGTTGATGTCTTCTCCTTGGTATGCCAACATTATCTATGTCCTGCGACACTTGAATCATCTTGCGGAATTTCCCAAAGGTAAAGTTAGATCACTGAAACTCAAAGCTTCAAAATATTGCATTTTGGATGGTGTTTTATTTTGGAAAGATCCTGGAGGTGTGCTGTTGAATTGTTTAATAGAAAATGAAGCTAAAGATATAATTAAGGATTTTCATAAGGGATATTGTGGAGGTCATCATTTTTGGAAAACTACAGCAAACAAGATCTTAAGAGCTGGTTTCTATTGGCCCACCCTCTTTTCTAATACATACAAAACACTCATGAGTTGTCATGAATGTCAAATTTTTCAAGGAAAGAGGAAACTTCTACCATTACCACTACAACCAATTTTGATTTCAACTAATTGCCAGTAGTGGGGCCTTGATTTCATTGTCGAAATCCATCCATCATCTTCAACACAACACAAATGGATATTAACATCCACCGAATACTTTTCAAAGTGGATTGAAGCTATCCCAACCAGGAAAGCTACTGATTCTATCATCATTCAATTTCTGGAGTCTAATATTGTCTAGATTTGGTTGCCCATGGAAAATAATAACAAACAATGTTGTTGCTTTCAAATAAAAAATAATGTTGGATCTCTGTGCCAAATATCATATTGTGCTAGGATATTTGACTACATATCATCCACAAGGGAACAACCTAGCTCAATCTTCAAACAAATCTTTGGTCAACATTATTAAAAAGGTCTTGGAGGCAAACAAGAAGAATTGGCATAAAAAAATCATCAATGCTTTGTGGGCGGACAGGGTCAGCACCAAAAAGTCAATAGGTATTTCTCCTTTCTAGCTGGTATATGGAGTTGACACGGTATTTCCTTCATCTCTTGCTATCCTAGTAATGAAAATCCTACAAGAATTGGATAGTGAAACTAATGACATACAAAGGAGAATGAACAATATGATTCATTTAAAGTACACAAGAAAGGAAGCTTTTCAAAACACATCCAAACTCCAAGAGAAAATCAAAAAGATTTATGATCTCAAAACCAAAGAGGACAATTTCAATTTGGGAGATGTAGTCGTTCAGTGGGATGCTAGAAATGAAGACAAAGGCAAACATGGTAAGCTTGAGAACTTATGGAAGGGACTATACAACATTTTTGCATTCAGAGGAAAGAATGCTTTCTTGTTAGAAGAGATGGATGGAAGAGACTATTCAGGAGGAGTGACCAATGGTAGGCTTCTCAAGCACTATTATGCCTAAAATCCAGAAAAGTCATCATCATTGTACATATCGGTGTGTATTTTACTTCTAGATAACCGTAATTAGAGTTTGAAGCCCAAAGTGAAGGCCCTAAGGCTCTTTTAGTTAGTATTGTTTTCATTTTTTTTTAGTTCTTTTGTCAGTCAAAAAATCAGTTTTTATGCATGTTGACTCCATTGCCCAATGAATAAGGCTACTTGGTCTTTGGTGTCCTTGACATCTCCAAGGAGCTACCATCCCTAGTTGGAGCCAATATTAGTTTCAGTCTTGTTAGCCTATCATCAGGATCAAAAAATGCTTTTACCATGGACTTTTCAGGCTTTCATCATCAAATTTTTATGTTACTAGGTTTACATAGACAATTTCGTCATTGCATGGTCAGTCCAAGATGGAATCATTGTCTGAAATTTCACTCATGCTGGTTGCTTATCATTCACCATGAAAATGAGTCAAGTTATCATCATCATTCCATTAGGTCATAGGTCATCCATTAGGTCAAAAGGGTCCCCAAGGTCCACCATTTCCATAAAAAAAGTAAAAAATAAGTCAAACTTGATAAAGCAAAGAGTTCAAAAAATGAAACATGATTTATTCACATTTTCATGACATCAAAAAGTTTTAGGAGAAGAAAGAACCAGCACTCAGGAGATTCAAAAGCACATTTGCAAAGGCAAGGTAAAATCTGCCTTTAGAAAAGTAAAATCAGTTCATAAAGGAGGATTAGTTTCTTTTCTCTTTTTGAAAAAGTGAAGAAATTACCCCTATATAAACCCAAAAAGACTCAAATCCTTTTCATTCATCTCTCATTCACTCTTCATCATCAAGATCCTCGCCTAAGAAAAGCAAAATATATCTTTCCCTAGGCAAAATTGGCCAAACTTTACAGGCGTTGCGTGTAGATACACTGCATTGCGCTTTGGAGGTAGGTGTTGTGCATAGGTGAACTGCGCTACGCTTTGGTGCTACACGTAGAAGAACTACGCTGCGGGCAGGACAAAGTGCCCAAAAATCACCCAAATTTCCCAAATTTCAAAATGTTTGCTTTCAAAAATGATCAAATTGTTTTCTAAGGCTAAGGAACAAGTAAATACACCATTTCCCTCTATTTTTTCTTTCCCATTTGCATTCCATGTTGATAATATCTTAAGCTAGGGTTTGTAGAAAAAGTGCCATGGGAAATGCTAGGGTAGAAATGGTCATCACAATCTTTCATCTCCTAAACATGTAAATTGAATTTATACACCTGCACACATTTATGATGAGCCATCTTGACCAGTCCATCCACCTCCTAACCAAGTTTAAACACTAAAAAAACAAAACCCTAGATTGTTCCTAGAGTTATTTTGACCAAATCACATCACAAACCTTCTTGGTCTCACTTACAAGCAGCCACATTTGTTCACTACTTTCATCACTCATTTCCATCAATTTCTCAAAGCCATCTCATCTATCACAAAACCCCTCCCATCATTTTGTCAAAATCCCTCATATATCACTTCATTTTCATACCCACCTCACGTATATTTTCACTTCCTGCTGCTAGGACTTTGTGTCATCATGGAGATTGATTCCTCACCAAAGAGAAAGAGACAACACAAAGGAGGGAGGATTCTCATATATGAACCATCAAATTCCAATCAGATCAACTCCTATCCTTTCATCAAACAATTCTTTGAAGATGTTCACTATTTGGAATTTTGCAAAAGAGTAAGTGAAGAAGGGTTTTATGAACATCTGAGAGATTGGGTAGCTACACACTTGAAAGGGGAGATTTCTGTCATTGTTGGTATTGAGTTTAGCTTCTCAATGGCCTCCATATCACTAGTCACTGGCCTACCAAACAATGGTGAATACTAGTTCAAGGGAATGAATCTAGATCTTGAAAACTATAAGCCCTTCTTAAAGATTCCATGCAGAGACACAAATACTCACCTTATGCCTTTCAGATATTTGCTTGAGAATTATGCTTCTTTAATGAAGACCATCATGAGGTTCTTTACCTGTGAGGCTAGATTCTCAAGGTTGTATGCATATCACATTCGCCTCTTGATGCACTTTAAATCTCAAAAGCCACTCAACATGTACAATTACTTATTCAGGAGTATTTCAAAAATGTCTAAGAAGATACAGTTTAAGGACAAAGAGCACCCTCCAAGCTTGCTCCATCATAATATAATCAAAACCATTGTCCTTCATCATATAACAGAGAGGGGTATGGCTTGGGAAGCTTTCTCAAAAATAGCTCCAAAGTGGCATGAGGAAAATGCAGTATCTCAGTCCACAAACGCGCCAAAAAAATAAATAGAGATGGGGTCATATAGAAAACTAGCAGAGAAGATTCAGCTACCTATGCCAAAGGTCACCAAAGTATATAAGAAAGGGCATAGGCTTGTGTTTTCTTATCATAAAGAGAAAGGGACCAAGCCTTCTTCATTGACAAAGTAGGCTTCAGCAGCAAAGGGTAAGAAGACAGTTGAGCATGAATTAGTGATCATTGATTTAGAAGAAGAAGATGAGACTTCAATCATGAAGTAGACTATCAGGGACAAGGATTACCAAATCAAGGAGCTGGAAATAAACATGGAAAGATAAAAGTTCATTATATCATTCCTTGAACAAGAAAACAGTCAACTTAAGGCAAAAGAGTTCATCTTAGAAAATGAAAAAGCCAAGTTATTGCAGTAGGTTGGAAAAGTTAAGGAGATTATAGAACCAAGCGAGCCTGAAATATCAAAAGGTATAGGAAAGAGGAAAAGACCTAGAACCAGAGGTCTCAAGGAAGCTTTGCAAGAGGAACAAAAACAAATATTTCTCAATGAAGACCTAGACCTACAAGAAAGGATCACCCTAGAGGTACATCAAGACAAAGAATATTGGCTTAACAGGGTGAATTAACATTTGGAAAAGATCCTGGAGAAGGCAAATAGAGATAATCAAATGTTAGATGCATGGCACATCATTATCAAGCTCAAAACATTATCGCCAATGTTAAAGTGAAACAGCTAAAAAACAAGCTCAATGAGACCAAAAAAGCGCAAAAGGATGAGGGAAACTTGGAGATTCTTGCTGAAGCATCCATGAAGCTTTAACAAAATCATTTTTACACCTTCCCTCCAATTTTGAGCCAATTCTAAGCATTTTTAGTTTTTTGAGAATTTTATATCCAAGTTCAGAAAATTGGCCTCTTTTTCCTCAAACATCAATTTGAAGGAAATTTTATATTTTTGGAAAGGTCTTGGCATCCTCTAAAACCCCATTTGCCCAAATTTTACAAAGGTGGCCTAGTTTGGGACAAAAAGGCAAAATAGTGGCAAAAAACTAGCATTCTGGACCATTTTTTGACAGGCATTGCGCTTCTGGAGTGACCTTGGGAGAATGGATTTTTGAAGGTCTTCCCATGCTCCAAATTCAGAAATTAAAACTATTTTGGAAACTATACTTGAAAGGATATTTGAAAATTCTCTTAGATTTGAATTTTTACCCTTGGAAGGCACCTAAAAATCACCTCAAAGTTGGCACTGCACTTCTGCATTTTCCGTGTTTCCAAACGTAAAATTTCACAGTGTAAAATTTCTAGTTTCTAGTCATACTTTGTCAAAGTCATGGTTCTCCTTGTAATGGCATAATTTACAAGGCTAGGTGATGTATGCATCAATAAATGCATATCATAGGTTTTTTTTGATGTTCATTAGGCCTCATAAAAGAAGAAATCTCCTAATCAAACTCTTCATGAGGTGTTTGAGTTACACCTTCTCACTCTCACCTGTTGGTTGAGAGAATCTTGGAGTCTGTTCGTCCACCAAGAAATTCAACTCCTAAAGGTGGGAAAGTGGTCTAGGAGAGTCTATAAGTACTATGTCACCTTAGGAGAAGAGGGTTGAACTTTTTGTGAAGGAGGCTTGCATTGTAATCATCTTCTAGCTAATACAAATACATGTTGCAACTATTTTCAAGGAACTCTAGCCCAGTGAGTTCATGGTGTTTGTGTTTCACTCTTTTTGTTTTATCATGGTCTAAAAATCTTTACATACATTATAATTCTTCTCTTAATGAATACCTTGTGATAAAATACTCATAATTCTTGTTTTTCAAGCTTTGTTATCTGGTTTTCATGGTTATATCTTTTGTTGTCTTAAGCTAAATAAATCATTTTTTTATGCTCATTAATTTTTTCCATTCTATATCCTCTATACTGCACTGACAAATACTCAAATTAAACCATGGTTTCTGACATCTAGCTCCTTCTTATGATTGCTCCTGTATTCCCACAACCTAGATCTACTTGTGGCTCCAAACCCTAAGTTCGGCAAACCCTTTAAAAACCAAATTTTCACAAACAAATATACATATCTAGCCTAAGATTCATTTATTTTAAAGTCATATCATTGATAAGAGACTTTGAGAGACCCCTCTCATGCTCAATAGGGCTAGCTACTGAGATAAAGTGGTTTGAGGTTACCCTTGTTGATTTCCTTTTCAGCCTAGGAGATTGTAAGGACTAACATTATGTACCATTCATAAAGCAGTTGTCCATCTCAACAGTTGGCAGCAATGATGTGCTAGGAGAGCAAGTATCTTGTTGAGCATGCATTCTATTGTTTATTAGATGCAAACATGGACAATGAGATACAAGGGAGCCCCACTACACTTGCCTTAGATGATGAAGCCCAGAGCGGTCGAGCCGAAGGCATTCATCTAGAGTCAGATCCAGAACTATGAAGATCTCTCGTAGCTCATCACTAGTCTACAAGCTTACCATGCATGGGTATTCATGAGAATGGATGTATTTGTGCATGCAAATGTGATCCTATCTATTGGGACACTCACCCAAGTGAAGACAAAGGGACGGGTCCAACTCGAGCTTGACTTTGACTTTGACGAGTTGATGCGCATAGCCACCAACCGAGACTTGTTGACCAGTGTAGACACCATGCAAAAGTATGTTGTTGGTCTGGCCACACTCAAGACAATGATGTGCATGCTACCAGAAGAGTTCGATAGAGGAGCCCGAGCAGTGTACTCATATGATATGGAGGCAAGAGTTTGTTTCCATAAATATTTCACCTTTGAATACAGGGACACCTTCACATACTACCAAGCTTGGCATCAGTTCATTGTTGTCAACAACCATGAGGATGTCGAAGAGTTGGTCTTCCAACAGTTGTCTGAGTCATATTGATGTCTTGCATGGCTTGCTCAAGCCTATTTTGCCTCACATTCGTACATGTGTAGATTGTATGTAATGTATTGTCAAGTGTAAGTTCAAGTGTCAATAGTTGGATGTAATAGTCATAGAGTGGATGAAGATTCATGAGGGTAGTTGAACTGTCATAAAGGGGAATGTCAAGGGCCACCCCACCCTTTTCTATATATATTCCCTCATAACTCATTGTACAGGATTTTGGTCAAACAAGCTTTTGATAGGACTATCTCAGAGAGAGCTTAGATAGTATTCTAACGAGCCTTCGCTTCTCCACTGTGCAGATCTACTATATCTCTTAGGAGGAGTAGGTGATAGTGAATGTAACGTTCCACTATCAGAACTAGTGGTTGGACATGGATGTATTGTATGAATAGAACTTACACTTCTTAATATAACAACCAGCACGTTTTATGCATATGTCGTATTGTATTTCAGCTATCTTTCTTACTCTAAATGATATATGTATCTATTTGCTTACGCATGCATGTGTAGCCATTTTATTTATAGTATATATGAATCTTACTAAAATGTGTTGTTAGTTTAACCATCACTTTGTATTGCTAGCTCACTTTCCTTCCATGTTGTGATGCACCTTAGCTCATGTGTTCCCTTCTTAACTTCATGATTTCACAGGATTCCAATGGGCGCACTCACCTCACCATTTGTGTGTCAGAACCACTGATGCACCTTCCTTGACTTACTACATATGTCACACCCTTACTACCAAAAAGGGTATCTTACATTCCCTTGTGTGAAACTGTGGTCAAGGAGATACCGTATGACCCACTGCTAGGAATCCTACACCAAACGGTTTGAGGTCTGATTGGGACTTCTTACCTGGGAGATCCCTTGATAAGTTGGCGGGTTCAGCACCGTCACCATTTCTGGCACTAGAAGGAGGGATAGATGACACATTGTTTCCTTTAATCCTGTTTTGAACCTTTATACATCTATCATGCGGTCTTGTACACTCAACCCTCTACGATGTTTTTTGCATGCCAGACCTGTCAACATCTCGAGGGAGATTTTTTATCTATTGTTTGAATACATATATGATGGGGATGGCGAAGTGGCCTGGTCTATGTTCTTACATGACTTCCTTGCCATGCTTGATGAGGAAGATGTATGTTCTGATGAACATGCTTGTCTATTGCTTGCATATACGCTTTGTGAATCCCCACTACGGTGGTTGTTCAACCTATCAGCTGATAGCGTGTACTCACTTGAGCACTTTTGTGATCTCACTGAAGATACCTTCGATCATTTTGATCTAGAGTTTGACCACAAATTGTTACAACAACGGAAGGCCCCGCATGAATTGCCTAATGATTTTTGGTAGTGCTTTCGTGTTTTGCAGTTTCAAGCTCCAAAGAGCCAGATGGAGTTTCAATATATCATTGAAAAATTCAAGTATTGCCTTATCAAATCTATCAATCCAAAGAAAAAATATGAGCCCAAACCTTGCTCAGAATACTTCAGTGACGGAGCTGCACAATCACAGCTAGATACGGTCACTGTCACAAGTGACTTTCCACCATCCCCTCATCAAACAACTCCACCACTATAGAGTGATGTGGGAGAACAAGCACACACATCATTTTGACTATCACATCTTCCCAGAATCACTTCACTTAATTTTCTCGCAAATTTGATTGTGAGTCCATCGATTTGTCATATGCATTCTGTACCACAACCTTCATCTTCGTACTTGGATGACCTTCTAAATGATATTGTCCTATGTTCTTACATTCAAGACTTTACACCTATTGTGAATAAGGATCAAGCCATTGACAAATTTGGTGTTGCACAATGAGCATGTGCTTTCATTCATGAAGAGTATAACTAGGAGCTTGAGAAACAACACTCGGTGAAGGATGAATCCCTACTATCCAAGCCACCTTCACTATTTCCTGTCATATTTGGTGAACCTGCCATCCACGATTTTGCATGTGTATCTCCATGTATGGATGCACCCATTGTTGATCACTCGCAGGACACGCTAGTTGTTAGTCTATCATCCGACAATGGAGAGGATAAATTATTCATTGAAAATCCACTTGACTTTTCATCTGCCTTTTCCAGAAACACAAAGGATGAATTTGTCTACTTCTCATCTAGTCCTTTGTTTGATTCATCAGATCATGAAGATGCTGATGAAATCATTGATTTTTCTGATCGTAGTTGTCGTGATCATTTACTCCTATATTCGATCATGATGATAATTCTATCGCAATTGATTTTTTGAAGCCACCTTTTTATGATGATCAAATCTAATGACAAAATCAAAACACCCTAGATTGTCAAGGCACTTTAGCCCGAGTTGATGGTTATGTCGAGATCTCACTATCCTGAGGTTGGTTTGACTTCCAATCAGGAAATTATTCAAACACTTGAGGCTCCTCATCAATCATTTGTATGCATTGAAGATCAATCTCAAACACAGATCATACTTCCCCAACTCAAACTACATGATCCCATTGCTCATGCATTGGAGGAATCTTACATTGTAAGCACATGTGCACGACACAAGTTGTCCTTGTTTCTTTCATTTTCTTGCATGTCACAGTGAAAAGTATGTGTATGATTCATAGCAGCCCGCAGTGTCGCACAACACCAGGATAGGTCCACAGACTGCATTTCATGTACTTAAACTCATTAATGTTATGTGGACACATTTAAGCTTGAAGTGTATTTGTCTTCATTTTTATATCTTTATTGTATGCTGGTTCACACAACCGGGTTTCTCACAGACCAAGCCTTCACCAACATTGGTCAACCAATGTGGTGGTGGCTGCATCCTAGGTATCACTTCACGTAATCAGTCCCATGCACCGTTAGCTCAGGAGTAGGAGTAGTGTTTTCTTTTAGTTTGTTTGCTTGCATGCTTGTTTTATTTCTTGCTTTGCACATTTGTTTGGCTGCTTGTTTTTTTTCTTACTCATTTTGCTTTACCATGTACTTCTACTTTCACTTTATTTTCATTTGTTTGCTTGCTTTGTTCATAGGTTAGTTTCACATGAAACCATACGTGACTCTTGAAACAAGCTGGGTAAGGTACAAGAGGCCTTGTGCAGCTATCGCTACTAGGTTATCTATCATCCTGCCTCTGTATGGAGAACTTGTTACTTTTATTCCATGATACATCACTGGAAAATACGTACTGTTCTAAGTGAACCTTGGTGAAAACAAAATGCTTGTATGCTAACTAGTGTCACCTAATCTAGTCAGTTGTTTTTGGGTTAACCCTTGGTAACTCAATAAAGTAGAGTAAAGGGGGGGTTAAAACCTTAACAAGCTTATTAGATTTATATAATAAACTACTTCTCTGAAGGAACAACCTCTTTTGATCTCAATAAGTTGGGATCCATCTTCTGCCTCTGAAATGAATAAGTGCTATGCACAGTTATGAAAAATGAAAAAAAATGAAAAGTGAAAATTTTAAAAATGAAAAAAGAATAAGGTGAAAGAAGAGAAAGGCTTCCTACACAGAGAGGTGATGGAAGTAACTCCACTAGGGTACTGACCAGGCTCATTGGCAGTGAAGCGATGCTTATGTTCCCGCGTGACTCCCCCGGGGTATTGTTTAGGCCTGCTAGGAGCAGAGCAACACCAGAGATGAAACTAAGACTCTAACAACTATATTGCTTGTGCACCAATACACCCCTCAACCTCAATCGAAACAACTTTGTTGACTTGGCTTGGCATGTGTGTCAATCGACCAAGAGCTTGGTAGATGCCACATCTTACAATCAAGCAAATGTGGAAACCAAGAAGAACTGAGAGCTGAAGAATACTTTGGTAGGTGTTAGACTTGCTTTTCATGAACAAGGTCCATTAAGAGAGCTAGAGTTCAACCAGTGTGTTTCCAAGTGTTATAGTGGCTACAACCACCTGCCAAATTTTTTCCTTAACTTCGTTTTCAAGCCTCCCTACCAACCATCCTTAGCAGAAGGTCTTGTAATGTCAAGTACATAAGCTTTAGTGGTTTTTAGTAGATTGCTAGCCTATGCATGATAACTGGTTGCATCCCCCTCACATGTTGTTTCTCCCTCAAGAAATTGCACAATTTTGGAGGGGAACCAACCTTCCCTCTAGAAATTGCACAATCCTATCTGGCATCTTGCTAGACTCTAGAATTGAGTAAATCTCCCTGTCAACCATCACTTGAAAAACTACACAATCTATTCTAGTAGGACTGCTTAGCCCAGGAATTGTGCAATTATGGGCAGAAGTCAACTTCTCAACCCAAAAATTGCACAATCCTTCTGGGCAACCAGCCTAGCTCCCTCCCATAAATGCTCAAATTTTCCCCTCAGTCAAGTAGGTTGTTGCGTGTGCCACTGAGTTGACCAATTCCACCTGGGGCGAAGAAAACTTGACTTGCATGCATGGGCTTCTTTTTCCCAAAATAGAAAAAAGAAAAATGCAAAAAGCATCACTAGATTTTAGGGAGTCGTTTTTAGTAGCTGGAGTTTATGTGCAAAGATCATTTTAGAATCTTTCCTCCAACTGTCGCTTTTTCCTTGATTTGTGGCATGTGCATCATGAGCCTAAAACTTATTTACTCAACACTTTAGAGCTCATTTCTCCACATCAATCTTGTAGCTCTGACATCCCATAGCACATCCAGGAGTCTTCAACACATCCATCTCAAATATTTCCAAGTAAGTCAACTTAACTTACCTTTTGCAACATTTCTATTACTTTTTGTGTTTTTGCTTGTGTGAGTGTTGTTTTCTTGATTTCTGTGAACACTTGTTGTGGTCTACATGCATAATAGCTTGTACTAGCATTCTTTCAGGTTTTGTTGGCATCTCACTGTTGTTGCATGCATACAACTATTTTGCACAAATGATTGTTGATTCAACAACTCACTTCACCCAAATGCATGTTGTTTCGTTTTATGATTCTTTCATTCACTTTTTACATGCACGATCATTCACTCCTACTTTCACTCAGTATCACCATGCATTCACATTCACATTTGCTTTTAGTTGCCTGTTTGTAAATCTGGGAAGCCTTATCCCAGACTCTGCCTCAACAAGATAACATTATGCAATCCCAAGAGGGAAGGCTCTGCCTTCCTCTTATAAAATGCACATTTCTTTCCAGTGACTATCCTCCAGTCTTGCATTGTGAAATTCTGAGGGGGCAGTGACTGTTGGCCCAAAAAATTACGCAATGCAGTCATTGAGCCTTCAACCATTTCCAAATAGAATTATGCATTGCGCAATCCCAGCAGCCAATAGGCTAGCCTAGATTGCACATTGTGCAATTCCAGTAGCCAGCCAGCCTCCCAAATAGCCCAAACTACCTTTTTTTAGTTTTGGTAGCTAGTCTCCCAGCCTCCCATGGAAAATTGTACAATCCTTGCTAATCAATCCCCAGGTATGTTTAATGTCATTCCTTAAGTTTTGATAGATTTCCTACCATGCATGTCACTATGTCTCCAGATATTGCACGTGTTCATCTGCCTCTCACTACTCTAGGATCAATGGCTTCCAAGAGAGCAGGATCAAAGGACACTAATTGAAGTGCAACTAGAGTAGTCATTGAGCGAGTTTCTACATGTTTACTGATTTATGAAGACACCAATTTGATTGTAGAGAAGGACATCAAGCTAAAATGGTAAGAGTTCAATGATGCATTTGTAGGCACATTTGGGGAAGACCTCGAAAACCGCCAAGTCTATGTGAACATCCACAAGTTTGTCTTGTACTAGATTGCATGCAGTTATCTCGATTTCCCATGCGTAGACATGATACATTGGGTTGTCTCGCACATTGATCCTAAGACGATGACATTGGGTAGTGTCAGCAGGATAGAGATTGCTACCTTCAGGGCATAGGATTATGAACATATGTATCATATGTCAAAGCTCGTGATTAGCATGGAGACTTCCTTCAGCATACCCAGTAGCAATTCCAACTCCAAATATATCTTGAAGAACTGGGTGAAGAAGCTGGCTAAATTCAGGACGACACCCAACCAGGTCTACAAGACGAAGATACTGTAAAAGGTGTATCAATACTTTGTCATCTTTTCATGTCACTTGTATGGGCAAGAGAGCATGGAAACCTTCTGGCAAGGTTGGGTTATTGCATTGGACCAACTGGCTAGAGAAGGCAAAGCATGCAACTAGTCTGACATGTTGGCTCACCAGCTAAAGGAACATGTAACAAGGGCTCGAGAGCCACCCAAAGGTATGAAAGTAGAAATCTACATGTCTGCCTACATCTTGGATGCAATATATGCTCGTCGGGAATTCCCAGGCTTGAAGTGGGCATGGAAATTGGCGGAGACCTCTGTGAACACTTATTGTAAGATGTTGTCCGATTGCAGCTTCAGAGGAGTTATCACACAGTAGTCCGATCATTTTGTCACCACGGTGTACAAGATGATATTTGAATAGGATCCACCCTACGTGTCGAAGGCAAAAATGGAAGCACTAATTGATATAGCAGATTGGTATGCCTAACTGTCGGGCACCTTCATACTAATGTATAGTGCAGAGAAGCCTCTGCATGCTCTACCAAAGTTTGCATTAGACAAACTCATCATGCATGAAGTATCGTATCACATCGCAGAAGGATTATCATGTAGGTTGCACCAGAAGAATAAGGTACCTTTGCCTAGTCTTTCATTGTGCATTGGGTTATATGATATACATAGTTTCAAGTATGTGGATTTTGAAACAAAGGAGATGAAGAAATATTCATTTGATGCCCAATGTTACAACCCGTATGACCTACATTGTCTTGTGAAAGACCATTGCACGAGAGTATAGTTTAATTGGATCCACAGGACATGTCATTGGGAGGAAGAAGACCCATGGGGATATTGTTATAGCGTCTCCAAACCTAATGAACTGGTCAGCCATGCTGGGGAATGGGTAGCAAAGCAACATGCCGGAGAGCAGCAAAAGCAACAAAAATAGAGGTAAACATACTAGTGTGTGACAAGGGAAAGAGGAAGGTTATCGATGGCATGGAGGAAGAGCATAGATGCAAGTTCTAAGCAGACCAACTTGTTTATAAAGTATATTTGGCAATAGAGGCAAAGAGGTAATAGAACGACAAGAGGAACACACAAAGGCAGAGAGAAAAGTGGAGAATGGAGGAAACACAAAAGGAGTTTCATGAGTTGAAGGAGAAACTCTGGAAGGAACAAGAGATGCACGGACAGGAGAAGTAGGTACAACAGGAACATATACAAGAGGGTGGGGGGCACATGCATAGATAGATGAAACTGCATCTGTACTAGTAGTATACTCATCAAAATAGTCTACACCGAGTAGATACGGTGAACCATTGTAGGAACAAGACTTTTCTTAGGAGATACAGCAAACACTTAAACAAATGGATATAGATATGGAGCAAAAGGAGTTATAGCACGATATCAACCTCATGCCTCATCACCAAGATGTCAACCCACCAACTTCACTGCATCTAGAATAGGAGAAAGTCCCAAGCGACCAAGGAGACACTGAGATCCTTGGAGATCAACCGAAAGGGGAGATGCACAACATCTCATTCGACGAGTCCCAACATAGAGTTGTGAAATCTCGCAGAGTTTCAACTCCAGATGATCACACATCTCCTACACAGTTTGAGGAATGAGTGATCATGTCTAAGGTTTAAAAACATCCAATAGCATTGTCTGATGCTACTAGAGCATATGTCGAGGCCACTAACTCGAGTGCTTGATAATCATAGCTAAGAACGAGAAAATGACTAAGGAGCTACAAATGGCCAAGTAGGGAGGAGAATTGGTTACAACATCCACCCAAGCCGAGTTGAAGAAGGAAATACTGGATGAAGTATTTTCCCTTGACACAGTCATGCGAGCATTGTATTCCATGTTTGCTACTATGCATAAAGCAGTTGTCCATCTCAACGGTTGGTAGTAGCGATGTGCTAGGAGAGCACGTATCTTATCACATGTGCATGCTACTGTTAATTACATGAAAACATGGACAATGAGATACAAGGGAGCCCCACTACACTTGCCTAAGATGATGAAGCCCAGAGATGTCCAGCTAAAGGCATACATCTGAAGTCATATCTGGAATGATGATGATCTCTCGTAGCTCATGACTAGTCTACAGGCTTCTGATGCACGGGTATTCAAAAGTATCGATGTTTTTGTGCATTCACATGTGATACCATCTATTGGGACACTCACCCAAGCGAAGCCAAAGGCACAGGTCTCACTCGAGCTTGACTACTACTTTGACGAGTTGATGTGCATAGCCACCATCCCAGACTTTTTGATCAGTGTAGACACCATGCACAAGTATGTTCTTGGTCCTACCGCACTCAAGACAATGATGCACATGCTATTAGATGAGTTGGAAAGAGGAGCCCAAGCAGTGTACCCAAATTCTATGGAGGCAATAGTTCATTTCCATAAAGATGACATCTTGGAGTACACGAATACCATCGCGGACTACTGAGCTTGGCATCAGTTCGCTACTATCAACCATCATGAGGCTATTGAAGAGTTGGTCTTCCAACAGTTGTTTGAGTCATAGTGATGTCTTGCATGGCTTGCTCAATCCTATTTTGTCTCACATGGGTACATTTGTAGATTATATGTAATGTCTTCTCAACTGTAAGTTCATGTATCGATAGTTGGATGTAACAGTCATAGAGTAGATGAAGAGTCATGAGGGCATTTGAACTGTCACAAAGGGGAATGTCAACAGCCACCCCACCCTTTGTTATATATCGTCCCTCATAAATCATTGTACAGGCTTTTGGTTAGCCAAGCTTCCGATAGGACTATCTTAGAGAGAGCTTGGACAATATTGTAAGGAGAAATAACTTCTCCACTGTGCAGAGCTAGTATATCTCTTTGCAGGAGCAGGTAGTAGTGACTATAACATTCCACTGTCAAAACTAATGGTTGGACATGGATGTATTGTATTACTGGAACTTACACTTCTTAATATAACATAGCAAGCACATTTCATGCATATGTCATATTGTATTTCAGTTATCTTTCTTACTCTAAATGATATATGTATTTTTTTGCTTACACATGCATGTGTAGCTATTTTCTGTATATGTATGTATGATTCTTACTAAAATGTGTTGTTGGTTTAACCATCACTTTGGATTGCTAACTCACTTGCCTTCCATGTTTTGATGCATATTATCTCGTGTGTTCCCTTCTTAACTCCATGCTTTCACAGGTTTCCAAGCGGCGCATTCACCTCACCCTTCGTGTGTTAGAACCGCTCATGCAACTTCCTTGACTTACTTCAAATGTCACACCCTTCCTACCAACAAGGACATCTTACTTGTCTCTCTGTGAAACCATGGTCAATGTGAAATTATATGACCCACTGTTGGGAATCCTACACCAAATGGTGCGAGGTCTAATGGGGACTTCTTAGCGGGGAGATCTGCTGACATGTTGGCGGGTCCAACACCATCAACATTACCCTCATGTAGGCTTCATTCACTTCGATGTACTTCTCAAAAGTTGGCTTATTGATAAACAAATGATGGACCTCATGAAAAATAAATAAATCATTCTCCAAACCTTCCAGAAACAATTTTCCACTAATTATCCCTTTTACCTTAGCAAACTTTTATTTGTCTACTGCTATGTCATGTAACTTGTACTGGTAAATTTCTAGTGGAATCATTTGGCCACGAAAATATCTTAAGGATGGAAGCCCTTTTTGTTGGAGGATACAAAACGTTTTGTGAAACTTCTTGATTAGAGCTTCTAAGTTAGTGCATTTTTTCCCAGCAACAATATTAAATTTCTTTTTTCTAATACCTTTCTAATTTCTAGGTCTGTGTCTATCCTATCTCCAATTATCAAGTCTTCAACTTCATTAATTTCTGAGTTTAGTAGATTGATTATCCTTGTTGTTTCTCCTGGTTTGTGATCCAAATCTTCCTTTATTTCTATTATAGCTACTTTTTCTTTCTGTACCAACTGTTCGTGTTCAAAAATTATTTTTATATATGTCCACACCTTTGAAATGGTTAAATTTATGTCAATCCATATTTTCCCTTTTGCTTTAGATAATGTATGTGGACTAGTTGATTCATATGTGTACTTTTCAAGCTGTTTAGTTAGCTTGGAATTACTCTACACCTCTGGGATATATGCATTATCTACCTTGATTTTATTTTCTTCCATTATCTACATTGATGCCTTGAATTTATGTATTTCAACATTTCTTGAGGATAGATCTCCCATAGCCTTTGACAACATTTCAGTGGCTTCTTTGTTGGTTGATCCTATTTGTACTGCATAAATTCTTGCACTCATATGTTGTTCCTTCTCTTTTAAGAGTTTTTCCATATCTATTTCCATATTTTGAATTTGAATATTCTACTCAACAACCATACACAAACATATTTTCTTTTTGTTTCTCTAATTTCCCCACTACCTGAGTTTGAGGATCTTCTATTGTTGGTAATTTCAGTTGCTTCCTTAATGCTTGAATATCTTCATTTTTCCTCTTAATAATTTCTTGACCAACATGAACATCATTAGGATCTAATCCTAATTTGATTAGCAGATCTTCCAATCCTTTTATACTTGTATCTTTATCTAAGGAGGAAATATTTTCTAGCTAAAGCTAAGAATGAATATTGTACAGAGAAGCTTGCAATCTTGAAGTTATCATGGCAGAACTTGTCAAAGATGAGTAAATCATCTAACCTTCTTATTTATGTAGATCAATTTGATCTATTGGATGAATCTTCTTTGTATCAAAAGAAAATATATAATTCTTTTAATCATCTGCACTTTTAGGAATTGGAACCTTTAGCTCAAGAAATGCCAATTGAAATTGTCCTCTATCAGGGTCTAGTGTAGACAACTATCTAGTTTGAGTGGTAGAATATTGTTTCCAAAACTCAAAATAGGTAGAAGTACTTAGTGCTTCATTTTTATTCTTCATTTATTTGAATTTTTTGTAAATACATTGTTGTCTTGAAAACAGGGGAGCATGGGAGTCAGGAATTTCTACCTCATCTTGCTGTAGTGAATACACAGGCTTGCTTAACAATATAATTATAGTGGATTCTTTAGGATATCTGATCTTTGATCATTCTTCTTCTACATTCATTTTTTTTCTCCTTTTAAAAAATTTAAATTTTTTTGGTATAAAACTTGAACCTGTAGGAGACATACTTTCTTTTTTCTTGTTAAGGCAAGAGCAGATCCTTCTATTCAATTAAAAAGAGAAATAGTATACAAAGGCAGCCAAGGTGGTGAGGCCCGCAGATATGATAGGCCAACCAAGTCCATGGTCCCAAGATGACAAAACAAACCCTGGGCTGTGGGCCCACCAAACCAAATGAGCAGTCCAATACTGACCGTTGGATCCTATGCCAAAGATCTAGCGAATGAAAATTATATCGAGTGGCCAATAAGCACACCGTTTAACAAACAAATTGGAACCAATGAACCCAATAGACCATAATTTATAATCATATTGGGTCCATTTTTGACATAACCTCCAATCACTTTAACTGCCCAAAATCCACCATTTGTGTGCGATTCCAGTGAGGTCATGCGATTAGCACGAAATATAACCTCTATTTCGAACCCGCCAACATGCCCACCTATTCTTGGCCATGGATTTTCCTTGCTTGATCCAATGATTGAGGATCATATCGCCCGAGCCAAAAGCACCAATAATTACTGTGTGATGAGGGTGGTAATTCCTCCCCACCCTTGGCTACATGTTGCATGGTGAGTGGAATCTCTCCCGACTACGAAATATCACTTCTGGCTTGAAGGGCATGCAGAAAACAATAAACCACCCTGAGGGTGATAAAGCCACCATAATAAGTAAAGTGGGGGTTTTGAGTCTGCCGAGAAAGCCTAGACTTCGGCCCCACGTACCATCCCATCTCCTCAGGTGCATGGGCCAAAGGAAGATGAAGATCCCTCCTTCCAGCCATCCCCCTTGAGACTTTTGGTTTGCGTTTACCTAGGTTAAGGATGCAGACAGAGACCTGCATCCCAAAAATGACCTCACTTCTGAAACAACACTTCAGAATGAATACAAATCAACTAGACCCCGTCTCTATGGCTCTATTTCAAAACACCTTTTTTTCCTCATCCACCTAATTGATACACTATTCCCATAATCTGTTCTGAGGCATCTCTTTCCAATTCAACTTAACTATGCTTTTAGTGCAGAGCACCTCTTGATCGGCCAGAATGTCCGCCAATTTATTTGTCATCCTTTGCACATGAGTAAAACTCATGGTACACAAGCATAGGAGGTGAAACTGGATCCTTTGAAAGACTTGAAGCAACCTCCAATGTCTTGAGACTTTTTCCAACTCTTGCCATAGCAGATTCTCTTGATCGAGTTAATGATCAACTCAGAATTAGCTTCATTTATAATATTCTGGAGATTATCCTGCTTCAGAAAATCTAAACATTGCTCAAGTGCCATTAATTCCGACATATTGTTTGTAGCTCTTCCCAAATGGCAATGGAAAATAAAAAGGATACAACCATTTTCATCACATAACACCCTTCCAAAACTAGCAATACCTGGGTTGCCTTTTGAGGCCCCATCAATGTTGTATTTTAGAAAACCCTGAGGGGGAGGATGCCAGTAATCCGGCTTATTTTCCAGATTCATTACCTTCCTGTCCATTCCCTATGGTATAAGCCCTTGCATACCCAGCTAAAGAAGTATCTGCATTTCATTTTCTGAAGGTGGATTCTTTGGGGAATTTCACACTATAGTACCAACCTTTTCCTTAAGTTGTCTTAAGATCTGCTCAATAATGCGCAGGGAGAAACTTTTTTCATTTCTGAAGATTTTGTTGTTCCTTTCTTTCCAAACATTCAAAATTATGAAGCTTGGAGTTAAAGCCCAAGCTAAGCAAAGAAATTCATAATTAGAGAAGTTTCGTCTCCAATTATTTAGGATATTGATAATGCTTCCTTTGTCCCTGTCTGTCTATTGGAAAATTGTGGCAAAAGTATCCCACAACTTGGAGGTGAAAATGCAGTTATTGAAAAGGTGTTCCATTGTTTCCTCTTGGGCTTGACAAAGCTGGCATCTAGAAGGTCCCAGAACAACCCTCTTCCGAATGTTTTCCCAAGTCAGAATTTTCTTATGATGTACCAACCACATGAAGAGTTTAATTTTCATCCAACCCTGATGCCTCCATAGGTTCTGCCAAAACCCTGTCTAGTACAATGGAGTCCAGCTCAAGGATTATGCTCTTTGCCTCCTTAAGATTAAAGTTACATTCATTATTGTTGCCCCATCTAAGTTGGTCATGCCCCTCTATATTCTTCCAGGTTCTCCATTTTCCTTCACTATTGGTTTGATCCCAAAAATCTTTTACCCTGAGAAACCCTTTGGTATTAGTTTCTTTCTTGAGATCTAGAAAGTCCTCTCTTAATAGTGTAGGTTCTTATTGCCATTTATTCTCCCAAAAAAAATCAAGATCTCCTTCTCTAATTTCCCAGAAGCTATTTTTTTACACTAAGCCTTTATTCTCCCGAGCCTTATTCAAGATGTAGGAGCCTTTTATGATGCCATTCATTCTTATGTGATCATTATCTTGCCAAGTGCTGGCATATTTTTCTTTCCAAATACTAGCCCACTGAGCCTTTGGATCTTTTACCCAATGCCACCATAATTTTTCCCCTAAAACTTTGCTAAGTACTTCCAGATCATCCAATCCAAGACTCCCATGGTTTTTAGTTTTGCAAATATTATCTCAGGCTACCAAGGCACATTTCTTTCTCTCCTCCCCCTTACCCTAAAGAAATTTTCTTTGAATGGTTCTAAATTTTTGTAAAATTCCTTTTGGAGCTGGAAGGGCTGAAAGCATGAAGACAGGGATTGATTGCAGAATAGATTTTGTAAGCACCAACTGGACTGCCAAGTTTAAAGATCTAATATTTCATTTCCTAATTTTATCCTACATCTTATTAATCACCAAATCCCAAATGCTCTTGTGCAAAGTTTTATCAGTTAGAGGAACTCCTACGTACTTGGAAGGAAGGACATCCCTTTGAAAGCCTAGAATTCTGGATATATTTCTCTGAATAGAAATATTAGTATTAAAGAAAAAAGTCTTAGTTTTGGAGAGATTTACCTCCATACATGTAGCCATCACAAAGTCAGATAGGATTTGTTTATAAGAAAGAGCTTCTTTGACCATGGAGATTCCCTGTAGCATAGTCTCATCAACGAATTGTTGATGGGTCAAAGCCTGTCCAGTCTCACAAAGTTGGAGATCGTTGATGTTACCAACTTCTTTTTCATGCTTGATAGACCGACCAAGTCCTTCCATCATGAGGATAAAGAGAAAGGGAGAGAGCGAATCTCCCTGCCTGAGGCCTCCTAAAGGAGTAAAAGTCTTGGATGGAGAACCATTAACCAGAATTGAAAAGCTAGAAGAAGTTATCAATGCCATAACCCATCTTACCTAGTTATGATCAAATCCGAAGGCTAGAAGGACCTTCCTGATATAGGTCCAATTCAACTTATCATAAGCTTTGGCAAGGTCCAATTGCATAATCATTCCCGCCTTCCTATTTCTTAACAATAACTGCACCACCTCATGTGCTTGAATGATGTTATTGAGAATTTGTCTACCCTCCACATAACCTGATTGCTCCACAAAAACTAGAGTAGGAAGAAGGGGTTTGAGTCTATTGGCAACAACTTTGGATATTATCTTGTACACTACATTTCACAAAACTATGGGTCTAAACCTGTTTGGAGTCTGAGCATTATCGTGTTTGGGGATCAAGGAGATGAAAGAGGTATTGAGCACCTTCAAAATGGTTCTATTCATCCTAGAATCCTCCACTACATTTAGAATATCTTGTTTAACAATGTTCCAACAAGCTTTAAATAAATTCACATGGAAACCATCAGCGCCTGGTTCTTTTCCATTCTGCATTTCTTTAACGACCTCACCAACCTCTTCTTCAGTCACTGGCCTATTGAGACTGAAATTATTCTCTCTTGATACTAGCCTAGATATATGCCTTTTTAAGTCCTTGATAAAATGAGCTCTGTCTGAAATGGTCTCCTTTGCTATACCTTGAAAGTGTTGGACTAACAGAGTTTCCATCACTTCATAGGAATTGAGTAGATGACTGTTATAGGAAAAAATTACCTCCTAATCAACTCAGAGGTGAAAGACAAGATGAATAAAGCAATGACCACAATTGTAGGACCAGAATCCACACTAACGCTCTCTATACATTGACAACCTGCTTTATAAAGCTTGTTTACAAGCATAAAGGAGCGTTAGTCACCCTGCTAACTCTTTTTGTTAGAGTAGGGGGAGCATTAGTGAACTTAAGTGATGTTCAAAAGGTTAGGCCAACAAATCGACTCATAAATATCTAGATATTAAATCCCTAAATTTGTGCAAGAAAAGCAAGGAAACTCCAAAAATCAATATATTTGGAGAAATTCTATTCTCAGAATGAAGGAAAATGGGAGAAAGCTTGTAAATAAGGCAGGTTCATGATATTTTCCCCAATGAACTCTAGATGGAGCTTGGTAGCCCTAACTCAATTCCTATATAAGCAATGAGAGGGCAATTGCAAAGAAAATCAGAGCATTTGGAAGGATAGCCCATAGAGTTGTTTTGAACTGTCATATTCTTGAAGGAGCTAGCTTAAAGAAGAAGAGAAAGAGAGAGGAAGAAGGGGTAAGGAAGGCTGATACAACAGGTTGTTGTAATCACTCTTCCATTTTGAATATAGGACTATGGTTGTGTTCCCTACTCCAAAGTGTCGGTGATATTGTGCACTTATTTGTTCATTTTGATGCTTGTTGTGTTGAGTAGATAAGTTATACATTTATACATTTCTATTACGAATTCTTACATTAATTGTCAGAAGTGTATGCTATGATTGGTTTGCTTTGTTCTTTTGTGCAGGAATCATCTTGGATCTAGTTAGGAGGAGTTCTTCTTACCGCACAGAGATCCCCAAGTGAATCTAGAAAGAACCAAAGGTGATCCTCTTTCCATACCCTATCAACATATGTCTGATAGATGAACATGTGTGTAACAAGTAGCTTTTGCAGATAACCTTACAGTCTGTCGAAGGTCTTGGGAAGACTTTCGAGGGTAGTTTTCATCCCATGCATTTTACCCCATAGCAGAATTGGCGACTCCACTGGGGACTATACATCTAGTTCCCGGTTACTTGGACTCCTCTCATATCTTCTCTTTCTTCTATGAGCTTCCCGCTTCTTCAAATCCTTTTCTGATCCACCATCTATTTTGTTGCATCCTACAAAGATGCATTCTCCTCAGAAACTGATCCTAAAAGCCCTCTTTTTGAGTTATTTCCCTCACTAACGCAGGCTGCTAGTCTACACAGAGCTTTATAAAGCTCTTTGACTTTGCACAGGGAGCATTAGTGGCAAAACTAAAGCTTTGTTTACACACCGACAGAGCGTCAGTCTCCCATTTCTATGTTTTTCAAGAGATTTTGAGGACCAAAAGGGGGGATAACTTGTCTCAGGGGCTAAAGTAGGATCTGCAACTGTATCATGCTAACAAATTTGGTGTCTTAAAAAATTACTTTTTAAGAAAATGTTTTAGTTTTTCTCTCTTAAAAGTCATTTTTTTGGAAGAAAAGCTGATAAATTGTATTGTTCCTTCTGTCGAAATAGTTGTAGGCTGCTTCATTTTCGTTTTCAGTAGCTGTTAGGAAATATTGAGAGAAGAAACTTTCGGTTATGCAAGTGTTGAATGGATTTAGATGCACTGACGAGTCCATGAACATGTGAAATGATACATGTGTAGAATAAGACTTGTTTGCATAAGAAATTGAATCTTTTTTTCAAAGCATTGTTCTGCATGGTTTATTGAGTCGAGAGTCTCATCATATTCATACGTCAACACCCCTACTGAAGACAAATAAGAAAGTACACTAAAATTTACATTAAAATCAATCAGTTACTCTTTTTTGAGTAAACCAACATTAGCTAAATTAGGACCTTGCGATAAGCATGTGAGTCAACTACCCAAGGCTGAAAATGAAAACTAGTGTCGTTAACGAGTGAAAAATACTTCTACACTCATATCACCAGGACCACTCAACTCACAATGGAGTGAAATACAAGACAACATCAGACTATGATTGAAGGTAGCCTGCCTTCTCTTACAACTCCTTTGGGAATTCTATGTATTGGGGGTCCCTTCGGGGAGTTTAGAACTAAGTTAGGGACTCAGGTATCCTGCTCACACAGCATGCTGTCTATGACTATGTCCCCCATGGTAATGTCTATGATTTGAGGTATCTCTAGTGGCCAAACCTTCTAGGTACTTACACAAGGTGACTGGGACGGGTTGTCTTGGTAACTAAAACGGACGAACCTACTCTGTCTTTGATTTTTGGGAGGGTGCTCGTCTTCATGAGAGTACTTGGCCCCTCAATCTGAGGTTCAGGTGAAGTCGAAAAGTAACCATAACCTTACATTTGGCCATCCTTCTCTGTTACTCATTGAGAAACTGGGTTTCATCTCCAGTAATCTGTGTTTATCAGACAAGGTAATTTCTTTTGTTTGCTAATTGAGATATTTAGTGTATTTTTTCTTTTTAGGTACCTGAGTGCTATCATTTTTGAGACTTTAAATAATATTACATTAAAATTTGTTTGATAAAACTTAACGGTCACTCAATTAGTCTCGTGGTACCTATACTTCCTTCTTTTGTAGGGGGAACTTTCCAATCTATCCAGTTGACAACTCTTGGGTTGTCGAATTCTAGAGACATTGTTGGTCCTCTATGACTTCCCCAGTTGATGGTCATCACAACACCGGTAATGTGGAATCCCGCTATCCCATTTTTCCCAAGTATGACAACTCACATAACACTCTCTATAAGTGGAACCCAGCAGATGCCAGGTTCCACTCCTATGGTGCCACAATGCATACCTTCGACTAGTGCCACATATAGTGCTCAATAACACTTAACACAGCACTATGGGTGCGGTTCCCATTTACCAACAACAAGGTCGGCCACCAATGTATAGTTCCAACCCCTAGATATCTGGGGGGATTCCCAATCTGCACATGTTGGTGGGGAATGTCACAGTTCCCCCTCTATTCTCAAGCATGCCTGGATAGTTGCTGATTGACATGAGTGTTCCCTCTATCAATCAAAGACATATGGTTAGTTTTGTGTTAGTAGGAAATCCACAAGGGATTCCCACCCAATCCATTGGGGCACCCTACTCACAAACTCAGATGAGCCAAGGGGGCACCGCTTATACTGGGGACAACTTCATACCCCAGTATCAAAATCCTCATGGAAATCCACTCTACAACACCATACCGCAAAGCAACTGCTACACCACACAGCCCATGTACACCATGGGGAACCAAACGATGGGAGGAGCACAGAGCTCCTTAGGTCATCCGTCATTGCCATGGTCTGAGTCAGGGGCACCCAACAATCTGCCTTTCTTGGCAACGTTGTATATTCCCAACTTATACAAATTGAAAAACAACCCCATCCACCACAACTTACAATGGCCGCCAATCCTGCATAAAATACCGATGGACATTCCCAAGTTCAATGGCAAGCAAGGGGAGGATCCGCGCACCCATATCACCACCTACCATCTTTGGAGTGTTTCTAACTCCATGGTGGATGATAGTGTCTGGTTACATCTTTTTCCCTGCACCCTTACTAGCAATATAGCAAAGTGGTATATTGAGTTACCATGCACGTCAGTAAATACCTTCGATAATTTAGCGATGGAATTCTTGAAGCACTTCCAGCTACCTATCCGCTATGAAATTGGGACAAAGCTCCTCACTTCATTTAGTCAGGATATCACCACCCACATCTCCATTCATATACATGAATGGAGACATAGGCAGAGGTTAGTCAAAGCTCCCCTCCTAGACTTTCTCTTAATGTACTAGTTCTGCGGGTCATTACTTCCATAAATCGCTAGAGATGTCACTCTAGGTGGTGAAGTCACAGAAGACCAATCCATATGTCATGGCCAGCACTTGGATTTGATATATTCACACTCTATCGCTCTTTACGAAATAATCCCCAATGCCCTAGCAACCCCAATGCTTCTGCTACCACCAAAATGACTGCTCTTCCTACCATTGCGATAAACTTTGTGCAGTCTACAAAAAATCCTAGTGGTAAGAAAAAGAAGAATAAGAACAAGACTGCTCCTTCTGAAGAGTAGTCAACAAAGCAACCTAACCCAAAATAGAAGGTCATTGTACCTACCACTGATGAAAAGGATACACCTACCATATTTCCTTGCAAACTCTATGCTGAAGACCACAAAACCTAGCGTTGTCTGTGACTTCAAGAATGCACAGATTACCTTGCCAAAAGGGATACTGGTAAGACCCCCGCTATCCTTAGGAATCATTTTCTCACTTAGAAGCAGCAAAATCTTATTACAAACCAACAACAACCCACACCAGGGGGCAATGATGGTTTGCAACATCCTTCAACTGGAGAAGGATCTTCTGCCGTTTACACATTTGGAACAGTAGATCTCACCACAAGAGCCAAATCTTATGGAGCTCCTATCGCTCCAGTAGCAGAACCATCCTTAGTTCAAAACCCATCACTGCCCAATGATCTGCATATCGAAAGGCCGGTTGAGGACTTTGTAATCTGACCCCCCAAAGGGGCACTTCGGCACCCAACGCATAATACATCTACACGTGCTGCCCAACACTACAACATCATAGAGGATTTGGCAGAAGTGTCATCGGATATGTC
This sequence comes from Pinus taeda, assembly GCA_000404065.3. Lineage (NCBI taxonomy): Eukaryota > Viridiplantae > Streptophyta > Pinopsida > Pinales > Pinaceae > Pinus > Pinus taeda. Next base: position 45,753 of record APFE030389242.1, read on the forward strand.
GGCACTCAATGTATTACAAACATGCCCTAGCCAATAGAAATCTTTGCTTTCAGCTATTGGAGGTACTAACCCTACGAATTCAATGCTTGCTATTTTCAACATGGACAAGTGTAAACCACCCCTTTCCCACCAACTTGCATTTCAGGTGCATATCACTTTGAAAGGTAAAGGTATACATAGAACTATCATCGATGAAGGTACTTCAACCTGCATCATGTCAGTTTCATGTTGGCTTGCCCTGGGTTCCCCAACCCTGTCCCCACCGTTGAACTCCCTTAAAGCTTTTGACGACCACACCTTTATCCCAAAAGGATACCTAGCCAGTTTTCCCATCACTTTAGCTAGGAAAACCGTAACGGTGGACGTAGAAGTCGTAGACTAAAAACTCGACTATAATCTCTTGTTGGGTCACAATTGGACATATGCCATGGCAGCCGTCATATCTACTGTATTTTGCATCATCCAATTTCCATTGGATGGAAGGGTTATTACAGTAGATCAGTTGTCTTTCTGCACCCCTGATTATTCACCATTACTAGTGGCTCCATATCCCTAGTAGGAGGTGGAACTGACTCTTATGTCAGTATCGGTACTGGTCTATTGAAGGCTTCTTCCCTCATGGGTTGTTTCCCTCTTCAGTTGCCCAAGGTTCCATAGATGGTCAACATGCTTTCATCTATTCCTCATTAACAAACCAATCCATGGATCCTTTCAGCTCCTTCAGACATTGACAAATATGGAGAACAAATGCCATTGTCACCAGTTAAATTGGCCTACGAAGCCATTCAAATTGCACTTGAATCTTCAGTCACTTTGGTTTTGGCCAACGGTACCACTGCCCCTCCCATAATCACTCCTTATTTCGATCCACTCAATCAAGTCCTATAGATGGAAAAAGCTATTAGAGAGATCATGAGCTTATAAGAGCAACCTTGGGAGGATTTGCACCATCATGTTTCAACATCTAATTCGAACATGACACCTCATTAAATCCTATCACCTGATGCACATGAAATCGTTTCCTCACCATATACAACTATCCAACTTTTGGACTCAGAAGGAAATAGGGGAATTATTTCACAAACATTGCTCCGCGATATTTCTTTCATGACATGCATTGTGGAAAACATACAGAGTGGAGCCAATCACAATCCTGAGGAAATTGTGAGCTTCACCTACCCATTTAGGGACTTCCACGATGTTTTTCCTTGGTCTTATGAGTAAATGCATGGCATAAACCCTTCTAATGTCAAGCATGAGATCAAGAAAGATCGAGCATTCTTTTTATGGTATTCATCTTGCTTTTTAATCCGAAAAACCTCGAGTCTCCTTCATTGGGCTTGTTAAAATACTACAATGAAGATGGTAGAGCACTGTTACGGATATTTTATTGCTCTTTAAAAAATACAAACATCCCCGAGTTTTTGTCATTGCGCTCGTTAAATCTATGCAACAATAGATAGATCACTATTAGGGATATTTTATTTCTCTTTAAAAAATACAAACATCCCCGAGTTTTCATTGTTAAGCTCGTTAAAATCTATCTAACTATGGTAGAGATATTTTGGAGACACTTTATTGCTCTTTGAAAAATATAAACATCTCTGATTTTTTGTAGTAGGGCTCGTTAAACATCCACACCACAATTAGTAAATCACTTTTAGGTATATTTTATCGCTCTTTAAACAATACAATCATCCCCGAGTTTTTCATCTTTTGCACTCATTAAATATATGCAAAACGATGCTCTGAGCACCTCTTTTTTTATCTTGTTCCAGCTCATAAACTGAAAAAGACCAATAGAGCATCCTTTTTAGGCACTTTTTTCTCACTCTTTAAACTGAAAAAATCCCGAGCTATGTCTTGTTGCTCGTTAAACATGCTAAATATGACCCGATCATTCTTTCAAGTACTTTTTCTTACTCATTAAAAAATGAAAAATCCTGATTTTTTGTTACTGAGCTCATTAAAGTGTCATGACAAAACATGAGTTTAGTCTATCGCCTCATACTAGTAACAAAATTGTTGGAATTATGTTTCTGGTATGGTTATATGTTACAAATGTTGTACTTGATGGCAACACCCATGGCATGGCTCTCAATATGATGAGAATTAAGAAGTACACAGGAGAACAGTTCAGAAGATGCGTACCCGCAGGTATGCCGTGCAGGGACCGCGTCCAGACACGCAGGTTATCCATCATGAGGTGTGTACCCCCAGTGCACACACTTCAAGGTAGTAAAGCGCGAACACGTGGGGTTCCTTATGTTTAACCCTCGGTATTTTACCCATTCATAAGGTGCGTACCCCGAGTGCACACACTTCAAGGCAGTAAAGCGCACAGACGTGGGGTTCCTTATGTTTAACCCTTGGTATTTAGCCGACGGTATTGTATTATTATGGTTTTGGCCCATGGTATTCGTCCATGATTTGAGGAAGAGCTTGCCTATATAAAGCAAAGGAGATCATTTGGCTTAGGTATGCTTTTGGGTTGAATATCTTAAGATCTTAAATATTGGGTTATTGTCTCAAAAGCTCGATCTATATGAAAGTGAAGTGGAAAGCGAATCTGTGAAGGGTGATCTCTCGAGCACTGCAGCTACGGAAGTGCAGAGGCGCCACAGAAGGTGCAGTGCAAAGGCGCAGTGCGGAGACGCCACAGAGGCACCATAGAAGGCGCAGTGCGGAGACGCCACAGAGGCGCCACAGAAGGCGCAGTGCGGAGGTGCCACAGAAGGCGCAGTGCGAAGGCGCCATAGAAGGCGCAGTGCAGAGACGCCACAGAAGGCGCAGTGTGGAGACGCCACAGAGGCACCACAGAAGGCGCAGTGCGGAGACGCTACAGAGGTGCCACAGAAGGCGCAGTGCGGAGACGCCACAGAGGCGCCACAGAAGGCGCAGTGGGCGCAGTGCGAAGGCGCCATAGAAGGCGCAGTGCGGAGACGCCATAGACGCGCCACAGAAGGCACAATGCAGAGGCGCCACAGAAGGCGCAGTGCGAAGGTGCCACAAAAGGCGCAGTGCAGAGACGCTACAGAGGCGCCACAGAAGGCACAGTGCGGAGGCGCCACAAAAGGCGCAGTGAGAAGGCGCCACAGAAGGCGTAGTGCGGAGACACCATAGAGGCTCCACAGAAGGCGCAGTGTGGAGACGCCACAGAGGCACCACAAAAGGCGCAGTGCGGAGGCGCCACAGGAGACGCCACAGAGGCGCCACCAAAGGCACAGTGTGGAGGCGCCACAGAAGGTGAAGTGCATAGCGACGCAGGCCAGAGAAAAGGAAATTGCGTATCTGTCTTAAGATCTTTTGTTGACTAATTGTTTTGTTGATAAGGTGTTCTGGGTTTAGTTTACTGTTATTGTGGATCTAGTTATCTGGGTGATTTACTGGTTCTTGATGATCATTTGATGTTTATGGATCCAGTGTGAAAATTTATGAAAAGTGGTCCTTGAAAGAAAAGAAGCAGGGGGTTCTAGCTCCCTTCCAAGAGAGACTGGAAAATGAGAGAGAGTTGTAGCTCTCTGTAGGTTGCAGCCTGCGTACTGGTAAAGGACTGCACCAGTACAAGACCGTTGTAAAAGGAGTTTCTAATTTGAAAGAAGATAGAGACATATTGCAGCAGGTGGTTTTCACCCACATTGGGTTTCCACCTTATATCTGGTGTTCTTTGATGTGACTGTCTGTTTTTCTTGTTCATGCTCATTATTTTTATGGTACTGATATGCAAAAATAATTCAAAGTGGAAATAAAGAAGATTTGATAATACTGATTCACCCCCCCTCTCAGTATTATTTTCAACAATTGGTATCAGAGCAGGTCCTTCTAAAGAAGCTTGATCGCTTGAAGGAAGATCTTTCATCATGAGAAACTACGAGAGGGAAGCATCTATCAGGCCACCGATTTTTGATGGGACAAACTTCCATTATTGGAAGGTAAGAGTTACTGCATATCTTCAATCTCTTGGTACGGATGTTTGGGATATCATAGAGACAGGCTACACTTTTCCTTCAGCTACTCCTACAGATGCGGCCGGAAAGAAGAAATATGAAACAAATGCTAAAGCAGACAATACTTTGCTGGGATGCTTATCTCAAACAGAGTTTGTGAAGGTTATGCAATATAAATCAGCAAAAGAAATATGGGACAAGATTGTCTTGAGCTACGAAGGAGATGAACAGGTAAAGCGTGTTAAACTTCAAACTCTCAGGATTTAGTATGAGAATCTCAGGATGTATAATGATGAAAGTGTGGCTAACTACTTTCTTCGGGTAGATGAGATTGTTAATTGCATGAAAAATTTGGGTGAAGAAATAAAAGAGGCTATTGTGGTTGAAAAGGTTCTAAGGTCATTGTCCCCCAAGTTTGAATCTAAAGTATCTGCAATTGAAGAAAAGGAAAATCTACGAATTCTTACTATGTCTCAGCTACATGGAATTCTAACTGCTTATGAAATGAGAAAGGGAGGTCCATCAGATAGAAGAGAAGCTACTTTCAAGGCATCGGGCAAAGGAGATTATTATGAAGCAAGTCACGTACCAGAAGAAGAAGAAGAAGAATCAAATTTTGTCAGAAATCTTCAAAGGGGTTCTGGAAGGTTAAGAGGTAAGTTACCTTTTAAATGCTTTGCTTGTGGAAGAGTAGGTCATTATGCTGCAAAATGTCCTTATAAGGATAAAGGAAAGGAACCTGCTAGATGGAACAAGAAACAGGGTGCAAGTAAGAAAAGCTACTACACTCATGAAGATAGTGATGGTCTATCAAATAGTGATGAAGCTGAACGAGGTAATGAATATAGATTGTTAATGGCATTTGAAGATGATGATTATATGGATGCTATAGATGTGGATTACTTTCATGAAGAAATTACTAAACTTAAGAGATGTATAGAAGAGAAGAATATGATCATTGATACTCTACAATTTCAAACTGATGAAAAGGAAAGACATCTTGAAAAATTAGAAGGTGAAATTGTTGGTCTTAGAAAAGAGATTGAGAAAACAAAGGCTATTAATCTTAAGTTTGTCAAAGGATCTGAAACTTTGGATGAGATTATCAATGTGTAGTATTCTCCTCTAAACAAGACAGGTCTGGGCTATAATGGAAAAACTTCTCAAGCATCCACTTCAAAAAGTTATCTTGATGCAGAAAAAAGGAGTGAGAAAAAGCACAATGGAGACTATCAGGTAAAGCAGGGACAAATTACAAACAAAGGCTATCAGGGGCAATCTGTTTTAAGAGTGAACAAAAGCTACAACCAGCCACAGGTAAAGTCTTCTCAATTTGGTTCAAGAATGAATAACAATAGAGATTACAGTCACTTGGCCGGTAGATTTGATAACCGCAGAACTTTCTTCAATGGACAATGTTTTTC
>APFE030389242.1:71219-181964 GCA_000404065.3 Pinus taeda
CAGAAGGCGCAGTGCGAAGACGCCACAGAGGCGCCACAAAAGGCACAGTGCGAAGAGGCCACAGAGGCGCCATAGAAGGTGCAGTGTGGAGACGCCACAGAGGCACCACAAAAGGCACAGTGCGTAGCCGCCATAGAAGGCGCAGTGCGAAGGCACCACAGAAGGCGAGTGCAGAGACGCCACAGAAGGCGCAGTGCGGAGGCACTACAGGAGACGCCACAGAAGCACCACCGAAGGCGCAGTGCGGAGGCGCCACAGGAGATGCCACAGAGGCGCCACTGAAGGCGCAGTGCAGAGGCGCCACAGAAGGCGCAGCTGTAGAGGTGCGCGGCGCCACAGAAGGCGCAGCTGCGGAGGTGCGCGACGCCACAGAAAGTGAAGTGCGTAGCGACGCAGGCCAGAGAAAAGGAAATTGTGTATCTGTCTTAAGATCTTTTGTTGACTGATTTTTTTGTTGATAAGGTGTTCTGGGTTTAGTTTACTGTTATTGTGGATCTGGTTATCTGGGTGATTTACTGGTACTTGATGATCATTTTATGTTTATGGATCCAGTTTGAAAATTTATGAAAAGTGGTCCTTGAAAGAAAAGAAGCAGGGGGTTGTAGCTCCCTTCCAGGAGAGACTGGAAAACGAGAGGAATTGTAGCTCTCTGCAGGTTGCAGCCTGCGTACTGGTAAAGGACTGCACTAGTACAAGACCGTTGTAAAAGGACTTTCTAATTTGAAAGAAGATAGAGACATATTGCAGCAGGTGGTTTTCACCCACAATGGGTTTCCACCTTATATCTGGTGTTCTTTGATGTGACTGACATGCAAAAATAATTCAAAGTGTAAATAAGGAAGATTTGTTAAAAGAACTAGATAATACTGATTCACCCCCCCTCTCAGTATTATTTTCAACAAAAATGAGGTCAACATCTATTGGAAAAAGGTTTCTCTTTATCCGGGTTCAATAGATTAAAATACAGAAAAGTAACTGATCCAGATATACTATTAAACTTTTGTCACACCCAGTTAACAACTATGACAAAGGGACAACCATGGAGTCTCTCTTTAAGATCTTTTCAGACTCTCTAAATATGAAAAGACCACAGAGTTGTCTAGTCTAAACTCTTTAAATACACAGACAAGATATAGAGTCGTTCTTTTTACGATACTTTTCAGACTCTTAAAAGATGAAAAATCAACAATTTTTCTTGTCTGGACTCATTAAACTAATCAGATAGGGCAAAGAGTCTTTCGTTTTCTGATCCTTTTTAGACTCTTTAAACATGAAAAGATCGATGAGTTTACCCATCTAGACTCATTAAAAATCAAATGAGGAAAGTGGAAAATACAACTGTATCCTGTATTCAAAAGTGCGGTTTGGCAGCATTCGTTCCCTTGAACATGGCACTCCCTTAGATAAACCTTCATTTTGATAGCCTCTCAGTATGAACCCTACCAACCTATGATTTTTTAGCCTATATACCCTAATGTAATTACATCTATGTATCTTAAACACTCTATAGCGTTCATGAGTCTAATGTTGTCTGGTTAAAACCATTGTCGTGCCTTCTATTGTTCAAGGGTTCCCATTGCTTTCCTCTATCAACCAATCCTACATATCCTTTCATCATGCCCTTCGTTCTTTAGACCCAAAAGTTCAAAATATTCTTCAAAAAACAAAATCATCCTTGTCCAGTTTCGTGTCGACTGATGTAGGACACGTCATTGCCTACCTTTTGACAGGTTTCTTGCTATCGACTTCAACACTCTATCTAGGAAGATAACCCAGAAACACATTTAGTTCCTTGGTGCTTGTAGACATTAGTGGCAGGTTACCTTGTGCTTGATCACGGATTTTCATTATTGGCTCCTCGTTAAGCGATTATATGAGTGTTCAACGAAAAAAATATTTCACATTTGTTAGTTTGCACTGTGCATCTTGGAGACGATCACCATTATCGGTGGCCTTCCTCACATCTATTAACAATCTCCATTATTGGCTGGTAATCAGATGATTTCGTCCATGTTCAACGTCAACTCATATTAACACATGTACCGATCTATGTTGCTTGGTGAAGTGGCAATCAAGACCTTGGGTAGAGTCTTGCATCATTTAGCCTTGTTTCCTCTCCCAAGCTATGATATTGTTCTTTGGAGACATCTATATCAGGATGATCTATTATGACACTGGATCCACCCTGTGCCATATTGGTGGTCAACATTGTTATATCTCCGAGGAGAAAATTACTCTGACATAACTACTGAGCATGGGAATGCCTAACTCAGGACATGATTTTAGTAGTTTACATATATGTATCTTTGTTGTATCAAGTTTTCCTTGCCGCCCAAAAATTTTCTCTCTCTCTCCACAAAGATTTCAACAGCAAATTATATTGTTTTTTCATAAAGTATTTCGGCCATCGTCTCTTCCTCTGATATCATACTTAAGGGGGCATCTGTTATAGGAAAAACTGACCTCCTAATCAACTTAGAGGCGAAAGACAAGATGACTGAAGCAATGATCACAATTGCAGCCCCAGAATCCACACTAATGCTCTCTATACACTAACAACCTGCTTTATAAAGCTTGTTTCTAAGCATAAAGGAGGTTAGTCACCCTGCTAACTCTTGTTGTTAGACCAGGGGGAGCGTTAGTGAACTTAAGTGATGTTAAAAAGGTTATTCCAACGAATCTGTTCATAAATATCTAGATATTAAATCCCTAAATTTGTGCAAGAAAAGCAAGGAAACTCCAAAAATCAAGATATTTGGAGAAATTCTATTCTGAGAATGAAGGAAAACAGGAAAAATCTTGTAAACAGGGTAGGTTCATGATTTTTTCCCTAATGAACTCTATATGGAGCTTGGCAGCCCTAATTTGATTGCTATATAAGCAGCGAGAGGGCCATTGCAAAGAAAATCAGAGCATTTGGAAGGATAGCCCATAGAGCTGTTGTGACTGTCATATTCTTGAAGGAGCTAGCTGAAAGAAGGAGAGAGAGAGAGAGGAAGAAGGGGTAAGGAAGGTTGATAGAATAGGTTATTGTAATCACTTGTGGTTTTGTTCCCTACTCCAAAGTGTCAGTGATATTGTGCATTTATTTGTTCATTCTGATGCTTGTTGTGTTGAGTAGATAAGTTATTCATTTTTACATGTTTGTTACGAATTTTTACATTAATTGTCAGAAGTGTATGCTGTGATTGGTTTTTTTTGTTCATTTGTACAGGAATCATCTTGGAGCCAGTTAGGACAAGTTCTTCTTACCGCATGAAGATCCCCAAGTGAATCTAGAAAGAACCAAATGTGATCCTCTTTCCATACCCTGTCAATATATGTCTGGTAGATGAACATGTATGTAACAGGTAGCTTTTGCAGATAACCTTACGGTCTGTCGAAGGTCCCGGGAAGACTTTCGAGGGTAGTTTTCATCCCATGCATTTTACCCCATAGCAATGACCTCCCTCATCCTTGATCAGAGAGATCCTATTATGACATTTGTTCGCCATGGTGGATCTGTGGAAAAATTTGGTGTTTCATTCCCCTTTTTTTAGCCTTTGAACTCTAGATTTTTGTCTCCAAAATATTTCCCCTTGTTTACATAAGTTCTCCCAATCTTGATGATGTTTAGTGACTTGATCATTTCTAACTCCATCGAAGCCATTTGTGATAAGGGCTTGATTGAGTTCCCGCATTTTGTCGTCAACAACTTTTTTCACGTCAAAAATATTGCCATATTCATTCTTGTTCTAGTCTTTGAGTCTGAGCTTGATGTGTTTTAGTATTTTGTGTAGCAGAAACATTCTTGTACCCTGAATATGTTGATCTTTTGTCCACCATTTTGCTATATTGCTGATAAAATATGGGTGGGTGAGCTAGATTCTCAAATCTAAAAGGCCTATTCTTGGGGGTACCAATGCCCTGTACCTCAATTTTTACAGGCCAATGGTCCTAGCCACCAAAGGGGAGAATTATCACTATCATTTCCTTGTCACTGAGCATAAGATCCTCTGAAATTATGCATCTGTCTAACTTTGAGGCTACTTGAGACTCTCCTCCCCTCTTATTGTTCCTGTAAAGAGGCCATTACTCATATCAGTGTCAACTAGCTTCATATTGTCTATAAAAGTTTGAAATGCTATAGAGTCTTTGCTTAAAGTTTTGGTTCCCCCTTTTTTTCTGAAAGTGATTTGATCATGTTGGAGTCCCCACCCATGATCCATGGTACTCCTACATGTCTATCTCTTAGTTCCACAAGAGAATCTAGAAACCTGTTTAACGTCCAGTCTTTGGGGGCCATAAACATTCGTGACCAGATAAGTCTCCCTATCTCCCACATGCTAAATAGCCACTGATAAATAATTCCTAGATGCCTCAGCATCTATTATGCCAATCTTTTGGGGGTTCGAAAGAGTGAGTATGCTTCCTGCTGTATTATCTGCTTTGACTTCTAGAAAATCAAATTTATTGAGCCATTTGCTGTGAATTTCCTTTATTTTTTGAATGGAACATTTAGTTTCCTAGATAAAGATCATATCCGGAGCTTCTTGTTTCATTCTATTGCTAAGTAATCTTTGTTTCCTTTTACTACCTAGACCTATTATATTCCAAGATGTGAACTTCATTATGAAAGATTTGTAAAGGAGTAGTTGGTTAGGTCTTTCATCTTACCTGAATCTATCATTAGCTTTCCACGTTCCATCAATAACTCATTCTTCTTTTTTCTACCTCTTTTCTTTCCTGTGATTCTAGGAGCTAATCCTGGTGTGGTTTTCATAGTTTTCAAACCTTCATTGCCCTACCTTTCATTGTTTCTTTGCCTTTCTAGCCCTTTAGCCTAAGTTTTCCATAGGAACAACAACTCTACTCTATTGAACTCCTCTTGAGGTAGTGAGTCTACCCCTCCCATGGTCCCCTGTTTCAAGAACCCTTCCAGATCTAGGTGTTCTCGGTCAAGAATATCCTGTAGTTCATGATCCTCCATATCCATCTCACTCTGGGTCATTTCTTGATCCATTTCTAGTTCTCCATCGCTCAGCGTAGCCTCTTTTTGTTTATTAAAATCTTGTGCTTGTTCACTATTGTCTTCTTTTTCCTTCTCCCTTCGGCTACCTTCCATTACCTGATTTCCCTTTGTTATCTCTTCCTCTTCTTCGAGTACTTGGAACCTATTCAGACTAGCTGTTGCCCTTCTATTTGATGTGGCTTTCGCCCCCTCTTGCCCCCTTCTCCTCTATATCCTACTTTGTGAAATTTTTCATTATCTTTCACTATGGTATTTTTACTTTTATTATCTATTTTACTGAGAGGGCAGTCTCTAAATAGGTGCCCATGCTCATGGCACTTGCAACATCTGAAAAGAATATGTTCATAATCAACTCTTTGCACCCATTCTTCATCAAAAACTTCCAAGATGACCTCATCCTATAGAGCTCTAGAGAGATCCATATCCCCACATATTCATACGAAGGAAGTATATTTTGCCCTTCTAGTGGCCTCAGAAGCTTTGACAAAATGCCCTAATTTGTTTCATATGGCAGATAATGATTCAGTTTTCCAGTAATCAAGAGGTAGGGAGTAGAGTCTTACCCAGACTGGGACCGAAGTGAAAGTCTCTCGCTCTAGGAAAAAATTAATCATCCATGACCGCGTGTAGAGGCCTACATAAACATAGAAGTAGAGACCTCCTTCAAACACCACATCTTTGTCCTCGATATTTGTAAAGACCACAGTGAAGAAACCCTTTGACCCAAGATGTAGGTCTATGCCTCCTTTTGGTTTCTAGTGGTATTTAATCGACACTTGTAGTTCCTTTTAGTGGGCCATAATCCCATGAATTTACAAATGATAGCATAGGTCCTCATGTGCTCCATGTCTGCCTACATAACAGGGTCATTTAAAACTAGGTTGGGTGTAACCTCTGCCTTCGGTTTACATGGCCCCTTTTGCGCTTTGTTTTTTGCTCCCTATTTCTTGTTTTCTTCATCATTTTCTTTTGTTCTATTATCCTCCCTTGTTTTATTTAAATCATGTTCCTCTTCCATGTTCCTTATCCCTTCTCCTAAAGGACCTCTAGCAGTTTCTATTGGTTTCTTACCTCATCTAGCCATGGCTTGCTTGTAGGAGGGAGTGGAGCTCCCCCCTTTGCACCCCTCCATGGAGTTCAACAATTGCAAAAGTTTGAAACCCTAGTTCTTCATCCTCAGTCCCGCTCCCCATAAAAAAAATATTTTCTGGTCCTATAGGAGACACACTTTCAATTGGTCTCTTTAATTTTTTTTCCTTTAATCTTGGAGTCTCTAGAGTTGTCATACTGGAAATTTCCTCCTCAACTTATTAGAAGGTGTTTTCTTCCCATAATTAGTGATTTACATATTTCTCAATTTTTGGTTTTGGTATGTGAGTATGAGTTCACTTCTGTTCAATTATCATGAACGAAATTACTCCCACAGGGTTATTAGGCCAATTGAAACTTAGCTTGAATTTCATCTTTCTCAATAAATTTCCTAATTCCTTTTCTGCTAATATGGTATTGACTATGAATGGGCCAATTTGTGATTTCAACTTATATTGGGCCTTTTATTTCCTAGATGCAAAATTAATTTCAACCATGTTCAACCTCTACCTAATAAACTCTAGAGAAAGAATATTCATATGCATGAGAATTAGCAGTTTATATGGGGGAAATTCACAACCATAAAGTATGATTTCTACAAAATGTTGATAAAGGTACCAATCTCCCACTTTTGCATGTTCACTAAGATGCAAGATCCTTTTGATTTATATAGATATTATTGGAACTGCATCACTACTAAGGAGACACAATGAAAGATATAAAAATTGATCCACAAAATCACTAAAATAATACTCTTCTAAATATGGATCACATATTGTGGTGTTCACTGTGAATCAAGAATCTGTAGTGGGATTTTCAATATTTTTTTTTGGTCGTACAATAATAAATATACCAAGATTTATTGATGCTTAAAATATCCTTCCATACTAAATTTTAAAATCTAATCATGAATGGCAACTAATATAAAATAGCTAAAGTTAAAAAGTACTAAGGGTTTTTTCCCAGATGAAAACACTGACATAAATCCTAGAATTAATTCATCAACCCATTGATAATTTTGATAACCTAAAATAAAACCGACAATAGAGATAACCTATCTAGAAATTTTTGGAAAGATAGCAGAGGAATAGGGTTCGAGGCAATTTTGAGTTTTAAGTTTCAAATGAATCAAAAATATGAGCTTGCTGTTGAAAGGTAATTTTTTGATAGCTTTCAATAAGGGAATCAACTGAAAAGGGATGAAGAGAATCCTGAGGGTTTATTTGCAAAGTCTAGAAAATTGATTTTGGGGTTATGGAAAATAAAATCTTATTATTTCATACAACTATGGTTCTTTGACTTGGTAAGTAGCATCTTTCACACCAAGTCACGAATTCAAGGAAATGATGGGTTTGGGGGAGATGAATTGGGGTAACATGGACTCCTAGAAACTGAATTCATTAATAGAATCTTCGAACTTATAAACTGCCCAATTATGTAGGTCATAGAGATCAAATTCACATTGGGTCTCTATGATTTTAAATTGGGTATCGACCAGAGGGAATTCATCTAAATCACGTACAGGAGGTAGAATTGGGCTTTCAATAGAAACTTTAGATTTACCCTTTTGACTGGATGTTTTGTAAATAAATCAAACAAAGAATATTTGGAAGAGAATACCTAGTGAACTAGGGAGTGGTAGCATTGGCTATTTGTTACAATTAGGATATTTGGTTTTACTGAGTACTTTGATGATCAGTAGAAAATTGAATAGCATTGTACTTGACAGGATTGAATTTGAATTTGGAAATGGGTTTGAATAGTTTTTATTTGAATAACATTTATTGTCACATCATTAAATGAAAATCAAGATGTTGGCAAGAGGGATTTAATAATGCAATGGTTAAATAGTTAAATTATCATGATATATAGGGGAGGTCAATTTGGAAGAAATGGTGGTGGTGTGTGAAAATGGTGGGAGTGATGGCAAAGGCCACAGGTAGTTTTCAGGTGGGGTAGTGGAGGTAAGTTGATTATCGAGAGGGGATCCCACAATCACTAAAAGGTTGACATTTCATGTCAGGAAGTAAGTGCAATACCATTTTGCAGACCTTCCCCCATTGTTAATGGTCGAGAGTGAGAGGGGTCCCACAATTATTTATAAGCCATTGATCAGGGCAGAGGTAATTGATAGCTTCGAAAGATGCTCAAATGATAACTTCTCGATGAAATTTTATTTTTTAATAATAAAAAAATCGACATTTAAATAAAAAAATTGTGCTAAAATGAAACTAAATCAACATTTAACATATGCTTACTTTTATTACAAAGTGCATGAAAAATTTAACTTATTATTTTTTTAAATATACAATTTAAGAAGATAAATTACATAGAGAAAAATAAGTTACAACACCCGATGAGATAATTGAGTAAAGATAATAATGGTGTGCCAAACAATGTGGGACTCAACTACAAAGTACATGATACATGATATATGATATTTTGGTATCAATTGACAATGAGATAGAAGTGATACAATGATATAATGAGTCTCATATACATAAAGAGCCTAAACAGATAGAGGCAAGGACTGAATAATATATGATGACTTGAGTACATGAGACATAATTGCCCTCAAGCTGACATGATGAGGGTGTATCATGACCAAAGAGGCCCTTCTGAATAGGAAATGGATCGAAAGATCTGAATGGACCATCCTAAGGAGACATGCATGTTGTGGGTACTATAGGTGGTTGACATTGAACACATCAAATTTTTGTAACTACATATGAGGATGGATCATGAGCTACAGACATTCAGGCATGTGGGGGGCTACCTGAATGGCCACCCCTTCATGAGTTGTAGAACATCTCAAACACACCAAGGAAATGTGGCTACAATCTAATGGATCACCAGACCACCAAGTGTACAATTCTTAATCATGAAATAATGAGGTTTAGTCGAACATGTGAGAAATAAGCAAGTTAAAGTAAATTATGATTGCCTTTACTTGATCTGAGGCATTGAAAAAATATGAACGCTAAAACCAAGGTACATCGCCCTTTAAACCACTCTCCTGGAATAAATGTGTTGAAGTTGACAGAAGAGGTCCTGCCAAAGGTGAGGCAATGAGGATTCCTCAACAAAGGCATGAGGGTCATAGAAATCTGACTGGTGGACTGACACCAGGGATGATGATGTAGGGAGACAATATGAGAGGTGGACTGACAACTTTCCTTATCAAAGCATGATATGCATGGTTGACCTAGCAGCGACTGAATCGATTTCAGAGGGGATGGTCAATTACTCATACATAGGATTTTTGAAGATGAGTATTATAGTTGGAGGCCAAGAATGAGCACAATGGAATGAATGCGACAAAAATATGGATGATATATTGTAATAGGACTCAATGGGACTCGAAGTAGATTCCATGGATGTAAGGGTGACTCATATTTTATGATCTGAACAAGGGTGACTTGATAATGTTTCCACTTGGGAGAAGCCCAAAGGGGACCATAAGAACATGAGTAAATAATGGTTACTCATGATGAAAATCGACACATAAATCAACAAGTGCAAAGGAAAGGTGGTACCATAGTAAAGGTGACATGCATGAAGAAACACCATTTTGATGGGTGGCAAAGTGAGACCTCATGGAAAAAATGGATTCCTATTGAAGTGTCAAGTTACCTAAAACATAAGGAGACCCATTATAAAACTAGGTGAGAGCTTTCCAATAGTGTTAATGTTTTGTCAAACTGAGCTATGGTTTGGTTGCAATCGGTGACATAAAAACTAAGGTTTTTCCTATAAAATGACTTCTTGCCCCCAAATCCAATTCATTTGCATAGTGAGTTGTTAGAGAGATTTGAGAGGAGGAGAAGGCCCTAAATCTTGTGGAGATCATAGTAGAAAAACCGACCATCAGAATTTAGATTTGTGACTTTTAGGTTGGTGGCCTTACTTATCTAAAATTTCCTTAAAGCTTCTTGGAAGGATGGTTCCTTATGAAGAATTAAAGTAAGAGAGGAATCCAAGAATGAACTACTAGAGAAGGTCTAGGATCATCCCCGCCCACCAAGTCAAACATGGGGACTATGTGGTAAGTGTGGTATCACATAAAGTAGAATATTTGAATATATGGTATCAATGATCTACAATATGTGTTGTATATGGCTCGGCAGAGAGCCGAGTAGGAAAAACTATCCATGGAATGAGAGGATAATCGACCATACCTAGATGAACGGGGTTTAGGCCAAGACTAATTATAATCAAGTGAGAAGGTGGCCAAGGCAATTATGCCCCCAAGCATGAGATACTACCCACCAACATATGATTATGGAGGGGACTGATTAGGTAGGAATTATGCCCCCTAGATAGATAAGGTTGTCAAACCTACTAATGCAAGAGCCTCTATAGGATGATGAGTATATGTAGGGGCATATGTGTTTCTAAATTTTGTATGGATGTATGAAAATGTTGTTGATATGTCAAATGTATTTAGAATGGTGGACTCTAAACACATTTTGATGATGTTTTTTGCCATTTGTTTATTTTATGGATGTCTTCTTGTGGGAAGAACAGATACAAGATGCAATAAGAGAAAGGAAACGGTGGATTACCAATCTCATTTGGCACTACATATATGAATCAAATGGACTAAATTTTTGGGTTCACATACAGGGAGTCATCATACCAAAGGGTGGATTTGGATATAATGAATTGATGCTCATATAGACAACATAGTATTTGAACAACAACAATGTCTAAGGGACTAGGTTTTTGATGTAAAATGGAGGTATGAGTATGTGGATCATCCCTATGGTGATATGGAGTGAGATGGGACTCTAGAGGTTCTTTGGCATGGGGAAGCATAGTGGTACTACAGCCAACATTACCATATACACTAGGAGGGTTAGCGAGAATTTCTTCTCTAGGACTCTCAAGAGTGGATTCCCCCTTACCCAAACATTGGGTGGAAATGTAATAGCCACAAGGTGGATGTGGTTTGAATTTATGGGTTTGAAGTAAGGGGTTATGGAACTAATTGACCTCATCATGGACGAAGTCATTGGAATCCATAGCATATCGATCATGGGTTTTCTGGACGGAAGTACACATGATGGTGCATATCATCCCAAGGGTAATCAAGAGTGGGCCTGGCTTCCATTATGTCTTCATCAGAATGAAATATGGGAGGATGGGAGGAAGAGGGATCACATGATGAAGAGGAACTAGCAGAGACACTTTCATGAAATAAAAGGCTCACATACACATCGTTGGGAGTGATGGACAAATGACTAGTACATGTGACATCTACTAATATTGATACCAAAGTGTTTGCCAAGAGGGTATGATAAAATCACAATGGGAAACTCCAAGAGAGTCCCAATAGACTGATCCCATGGATGGCAACAAGTAGAGAATAGGGGCAGAACTATCTGTCATCTCGACATCAAGATGGCAAATCACAATGGTAGGTTGCAAAACCTCATGTTCTGGAAAATAAGTGGGGCAAGAATCTACAAATAGAGGAGTATTGGAAGCACTACAAGAAGAATCTAACTTTTGATGTACTTGAAGTGTATCGCTGATGAGCACTAGTATTACAGCAAGAATGTTGCAACTCCTAGGGCTACCAACTTTACTTTATCAAAATGGGGTTCATAAAAACTTGGAGGTGACAATGTTGTATACACAAGTAGATGTGATGGGTCCACTCTTTGTAACTACTAAGCTGGTGATAGACCACTATGGTTTCTCAAACCAACCTTCTATTGATTCAAAAGAAGCTTGATTACCAATGAGAAAAAGGAAAATTTGCACTTAACTGGAATCTTATCTACTATAGTAAGGAAAGAATAAAATCAAATTCTTAAACATGCCATTCATCTAACTACTACTAAGAGGCTTTGCTTATAAAATAATGTTAAGTTACATTCTATGTAACCCTACTATCCTAGGCATGCAATCTGAAATAACCAAACATTCTATTGTTGTGCATATAAATGAACCCAATAACTATTTTTTCCTTTTTGTCCTTATTTGTGTGAAAATGTGAATACTAACTTCTCTTGGTGATGTAGCAGGTGGATTAGGGATGATGGTGAATTTTCAGATGGCTTGGAAGACAAGCAACGGTCTTCTCCTATCTTCCTAGCTAATTTTTCCACAATTCGGCCTCAAACAAACCACTACAGGCCATCCTATAGGATGTCCTAATGCTCCTACAGGATCCCTTGTATTCATACAAGATCCGGATGAGAGAAAGAGGAGTGATTTGGAAGGTGGTTTAGGGATATGGGAAGGTGAATGGTGTGAGGAATGAGACAAGGGAGTGGCTAGGACTCCTTCAGAGCTGAAACAGAGTTTGTGAGATCGTTGGGTTTTCTCAATAAGATTGGAGGAATGTTCTTAAGGAATGACGAATTTGGTGAGGGACTTAGTGGAAAAAGTGATAACCATGGATGGGTGAGGTTAGGATGGGGTTGTTGGTCATGAAATCTCTCTGCACTGTTGAAACTCCTCCTCTTCATCAATCACTAACATTTATCCATGAATCATGTCAAACAAGAAAGATTTTCAATCAACTAAAGAAAACAAAATTTCATTATCTAGCTGCCTATTTAATACATGGGAAAACTTGCAGAATAATGTGAAAACTTTATGAGATCTAATGCAAGCCTGAAGATATCAGAAATGACAATTAAATCCTATTCTTGAAAACTGATAAAATGTTGGCCTAAGTAGCAGAAAACCCTAAATTCCATAAGAAATCAGAATTCTATCTTTTTGGGGTGGTATAGGAGCATTTTCCTCAAACCATGGTCCCTAAAGGGAGGAGTAAGACCAAAGCTACCTACTATCAGCTTTTTTATATTCCTTTATCTTCCTAAGCGACTGCTGAAGCAATGCATAAATGGAATCAAACTAATCAAATCCACAACAACTTGCAACAAAATAATGGTAAAACACCTTCAACCATTAATCTATGAAATCAATTAAGCATACAAATACAAGAAGAGGAGCCTTTGCTACTAGGGTTGGGCCCTAACCCAAGATCTTCATCTCTCTGAGTCAACTCAATGCTGGATCAAGGAAATGCTCATTCTCATTATCATATCAGAAAATTACATAACAATGTCTTCCACAAGTCTTGAACTCGAAAATTCCTAGTGCTTTTACATCAAAAACCTGAATCCTAATGAGTCTCTCGACCTCTTTATTTATACAATTGAAGTCTCCAAGGACTTCCTTAAATCTAGGGAAGCTCAATTGCTTTTTGCTCTTCAGGACTCGACTGCTTGCAACTCCGAGCTAGTGTGATTTGGGGGAATATTCGAATGAGTGAGGATTAAATGAGGAGGATCTATCTCCTGCAATCTCTCTTCCTTGTCTCATTCGAGTTTCTACCCTTAATTAGCCAAAATTTCCATGATTTTCTCTCAAAAACCTGGAATAAATTCACATTGGTCCACTAGGCATAACATCCCCCTTTTACTCATCTCATTAAGCAAAATATAATCAAAATATGTAAGAAATTATGATAAGAGTTGGTTTAAATAAGCTTGGAGGTGTATCAAGGTCCATAAAGTTACCCAATGATGAGACTCATCATCACCCCCCTACTGAAAGTATTGTTCATCCTCTAAGAAACTCAATCTATATCCATGTCCTTCATTGCTCTAGTGGCCTCCCTGACATCCCCTGATTCTGTTGTAGTTTCTTCCTCCTCTTAATAGAATCCTGCTTTCCTCTCTATCTCTTTGCACTGCTTTCTTTCTTCCTCTTCCTTCCTTCGTTCCAACATTCCTAAGAGCAGTGGTGGACAAAGTCTCAAGCCAATCCAATTGACTTTGAATCTTTTTAGCACTAACTTGTACATGGGTGGTTTGTTTAGTGCTTCTCGCATTGTTTGAGGAGAATGGTATTCTCTGATTTTCAAGTTGTAGGGAAAATTATTCGATCTCCTTTGGCAAGCTTGCATTTTTTCATCCCCTAAGAACCTAAGCATGTCTTTCAAGTGTGTGATTACTTGCTCTTGGGAAGCAAGGTACCTAGGTTCAAGCTTAGGGTCATTTGTAATTAGGTTGTGGGTGCTGATGACATCCATTGGATTTGATTGCTCAGCGCTTATCATGAGGGGTTCTGTTTCTTCTCTTGCCATTACTTTCTTTAGCTCTACAGCTCCTGCTTCCTCATGATTCATTCATGATGCTAAGGCCATCAATTGCAAGTCCCCTAGTTTCGAATTTGGGTCCCACACATTCAGAGTCAAGGCCAAGTTGTGTAGGTAAAACTCAGACATTTTAGCTCTATCGTCCAAGGTTCTTTGATCACAAAGATCAATGAATTGTATGTAGCCTTGTAGGGGCATAGCACCTCTCTGTGATAAAATCTTAATTTGGAACCATAGCCATTGTTCCTTAAGATACAATGCATAAGACATTGTTGGCATCCTGCACTGGATTGCCCCTAAGGATAAAATGGCCATAACTGCCAATTGACTTTGTCTCTGTTGTAATTGTCCCTTTAGCCATGCATTCTATGCTTCCAACTGAGCTTCCATCATTGCCTCTTTGTCCCTTATGCTACTCAGTTCTCTGCCCATCTCCTCTACTTTATCCTCCATGTGGCCTATATCCTCCAATCCTTTAGATTTGGCAATTTTCATCCACCTATGTTTTCTTGCCCTTTCTTTTTCAAGATCAAAGAATAAGGGGATGGAAAATTTCTATGGAATGAATCGACCCCCTTCAATGAACTTGTAGCAAGATTAAGGATGGGTTGGGGACTATTTTCCCTCAATTCTGGATCTTCCTTCTTTGTTTATTGTTGAGTGATACCTTCTTGGTACATTTTCTGAGTTTCCTATAGGTTTAGCAGAGATTCTTGTAGGACGGCCTCTACTTCCTGTAGGTCCTTATGTGTCTCCTGTAGGATACCTTTTCCTTTGGATGAGGCAGAACTGGTGACAGGTTTGCTAACATAAGTGATGGGAGGTTTGGGAGAGGCTTATCTTGATGATCCTTCTCCTTGATTTTTCATAAGAGGAGATATCTTTTCTTGCTGTTTTGGTGAGTCTTCAATGATAATAGGAATTTTGGTGGGTGTTTGAGGTATTCCTTATGGAATCCTTGTACCTTTCCTTGTCCTAAATTACAATGGGATTTGTCTCTGTCTTTTCCCTCTTTGCTTGATAGGTGTTTAGACCTTGGATTGAACCTCAGGCTGAATAAGGCAATTTGAGGGTAACCCCAAACCATGCTTAGCCCAGTAGCTAGCCCTACTAGGCTAGGAGAGGGCTCTCTCTGTAAGGATATTAGCTAAAATGACTAGATCAAGAAACTGATATTAGGCTAGGTATAGTAGCACAGGGTTTTGATTTGATTTTTTTGAAGGGTTTTGTTGGATCAGAAAGAGCTAAACAGTTAGGGCAAGGAAATTAGGTCAAAATAGGAGGGTGTCTGATGGGGCAAGGTAGGCACAATGATCATAACCTCAGGGTTTGATGGATGAGATGAAAAGATAGGTGAGGAGATAGAAAGAGCATGTAAACGACATGGATTCTTCTTAAACTAAAGACAACACAGACTCTGAAATGTCTACCCAAAACAAAGCATAAAATATATGGATTCTGCCTCTCAGACTTGTATACATTCACATAAAGGCAATAAAATGATGAAATGGAGTCAACAATACATTCTAACACATGAATACAAAAGAAAAACTGAACTAAGCATCATACCACATGGATCGCAAAGAAATAGCTGCAATTTTTCATTAATATCTTGCTGTAACTGATACAAAATGATATCTAATCAAAACATAAGCATCCCACTGAGTCCAACCCCTAAAATGACTGAGGAAAAGCATCATTTAGACCCCAAACAACTCATCCTAAGCTCTGGGAGTCGAATCCATGAGAGGAGGAGTTGTTTCCAACAAAATTTGAATTGCTAACAAGAAAATAGGGTGGTCAAAGTGACTTATCCCTAATCCAAACAAACTGATACATTACACCTCATAAATTTGTTTTACCTAATGAATCTACCCTAGTAAGCTCTAGAAGCATCATAGTTACATTCAACTTATAAATTACAAGGGTAAAAACATCATTTTTCATGGTAGAATTGAAAACTGGGTTGAATCTAAAAAATTTTGGGCAAAGTGTCAAACGCGCAGTGCACAATCCCAAGTTCCAGCGCGCAACGCCAAGTGTAGGCACACCCTTCAACTTCATCTACACTTTTGGAGGCTTTCTTGATGTCCAAATTGGGCCCACAATAGCTTGTTGGAAATCTATACCTATCTAATTTCGAGAACAAATTGAATTTCTGAATTTGGATGTCATTTTCCTAGTCAAAAACCAAATCTCCCAACACTGCTCAGCACACAATGCCTAAGCCAAGAAGAGAGCAAAAGGGTCATTTTTTGGGTGTTTTGTGACCTTTTGACCAGCCAATTTTCCTCCTAATGCTTATAAAATGTATAGGGTGTATGTACTCATCACTAGAAACCCAAAAATATTGACTTCTTGATGATTGGATGTCTCAAAAAAGAGCGTAGTGCCAAGGCGTTGCTCGTTTACCCTCCATGATTGTGCAAAAACTGGACTAAAAAACACAACAATTTCCTTCAAGCTCAAAAATGGTTCAACATGCCCAAAAATGTGTTTTTATGACTGATCAAAGGTTAGAGACATGTAGGGATGCCTCAGCAAGTATGTCAAGTCTCCTCTTCTCCTCTTGCTTGGTTAATTTGTGAATTTTCTCATGAGCTCTTTTGAGCTTACTCCTTGCCACTTGGTTCCTCCATACATAATACTTGGCCATATTCCTTTGTATCTCAACATCTCTATTTGCTTTTTCTAAGAGGGTCTCCAAGCATGTGTTCACCTTCTCAAGCCAAGAGTCTCTATTCTCAGCTATGTCGTTAACCAATTGCTCATTTAAAGTGAGTTGCTCCTCTAATTCTGCCTCCTTTTGCTTTTCAAGCTCCAAGGCTCTCTTTAATCCTCTTGTTATTTGTCTTTTTCTCTGTCCCTTCTCATCATCTGGCTCTCCATAATCTCCATAAGTCTCATCAACTGAAATTTTTCCTTCTCAACCTCCCTCTTTGCCTTGATGTACTTGGTTTGCATCAATTCCCACATAACCTCTAGCTACTCGTTCTCTTGCTCATAAAAGGAGATGATATATTTGGCCCTTTGTAAACTGGTTTAAAGCTTTCTAATTTTGGTATCCTTTGCTTTCAGGGTAGCCTGAGTGATTTTGTCTTTCTCCTCATCATTTGTGTTCAAAAGGAGAAACTCCTTTTCAGTGTCATGTTTTTCATTGTGCTATTTGACCTCTACTTCCTCCACCATTTTGTCTTTTCCTTTAACCTGTAATGCTGATCACAATGGAAAGGCCCCTCCCACATTCCGTGGGGTAAACACCTACCTCTTTCCCCTCTGATAGTTGAAAGAAAATAGCTGCAAACTTTTCCTCTCTAGTATACTACTATGACCATACTCAGTGTGTACACCATCTCCCTTACTGCCATCATGCTCATCATGTTCCTCATCATTGTCATCATCTCTATTGGCTGAATGAATGGCTACATGAATTGGTGTAGAGGTGGCTGGTGAAGAACGATCTATTGAGGATGAGTGATAAGTAAGTTGTGGTGGATGAGAAGAAGTAGATGGATGACTGGAGGATGATACAGGAATGCAGGGAGTTGGTTGAGTAAGTTGTTCATAGAATATTTCATTAGCTATGAAGGTATCCCAACCAATGCCTAGTTTATCTATGTGATGGAGGACTATCATTTTGATAAGAGAATGATGGAAAATGCTAGGCATTTGATGAGCCGAATCCCCTTTTTGAGCAATATATGTCATATTGTCAATACTTCTTAAAAGGTAATATGGAAAACTGTGCATTCTTACCCTGGTAAAGTGCATGAGAAGCCTGATATGATATTAGTAGAGTCTGGAAAACCTACCCTCACATATGAAATACCTCATGATTATCTTTATTAATGGTGCATACTTGTCTAAGAGACAAGAAAAAGGGAAAATTCTTTTCTTATCATTTTTAAACCTTGTTTTAAGATATGGCTCATAAAAACTTGAGGCAGATTTCTTTGCTTGAACCATTTCTCTCCTGCATTTGGAATTCCAATGGCCTATTATATGATGGCAGGAGATATAGTGAATGTGACCCCGGCTAAAATGACCTGGTTGTTTTGTGAATTGAGGATGAAGTGCTTGGTTAACTGCTATGAAAATTCACCCTTTCAACCCTTTGGCAAAACGTAAAACAACCCGTGTACTTGAAACATGATACTGTAAGTGGTGGTGCCATAAGTTCTATGGTATCAGTGGGTTCAAATCTGATAATTCTCCCTCCCTTCTTGGTTGGCCTCCTTGATTGTCTTTCCCCTTCTTCTAAACTGGTGTGACCCTCTTTTGCCATGTTTTTAAGGTGAAAACTTGAGGGACTGATATGTGGGTCAAGGTGAGTGAAATAGTGAGGGATATTGAATGAAGTACATGAAAGGATGATTTGAGGGTGAAAAATTCTATGAAGTGCTATAATTCTAATCAAATATGTGATTTTGGAAACATACAAGAAAGCCTTGCTAGGGTTTTAAAATTTATGGTGCCAACTTTCTTAATTGATGGAGAAAAAGAGATATTGGGCCACTTCATTGTTGTATGTAGGTAATAGAAGCCTTTGTAGCTTGAGCAGATGAAGAAAAGTGGTGTTTTGGTACTCCTAGCGTTTTCCAGGGTCTACTGGCCAAATGCACGGCACCAAGTGCCAGCGCGCAGCTTCCTTGACAAACACGCCCTTCACTGCATAGGTGCACATTGCCATTGAAATTTTCTTTGGCCCGATCGGGCAAACACGCCCTTCAATGCATAGATGCACAACGCCACACTCAAGCACACAACGACTCTACCCAGTGTGCAACGTCCATCTAAAATGTGCAGCACCTTCCTGATTTTTTCAAATTTTTACTCAATTTTCTCTTTGCCAAGGAGAGCTTAGGGTGCCAAAGAGCTGATGAAGTTTGAAACTTTATAATGTTTCTTTGGAACTTTTTACTTTGTTTTCAAATCTTTGTCTGATGCTTCTCTTTCTTTGTCTCTTTTCAGGTAGATGATGCTTTCATTGAGCTAATTCTTCAATCGTTCCTCTCTTGCAGTAAGGAAAAGCACCTTGGGCAGCTTATGGGAACAATTATTACATAAAATGACTTGAATTACATCAAAAATATGAACAAAATTACATCAACAAAATAAGGATTTTGTACAGTAACCATGACTAACTGCCAACCATTATTTGTTTATTGGTCTTCCTCATACCTTTATTGCCCTCCAATAAAATAAAGCTTTTGACCTTGGAAATGAACCCTAAGACCTAATGGAGATATGACTGCCTTAACTTTAAAAATAATATAACTAAAACCATAACTGAATGAAACATGAAGATGGGTCAGCAAATATACCTGATGAGGGAAAATTAGATTTTATGAGAAGAAGAAAACAACCATCAATGGATCATTTTTGGCATGACCTAGTGGAATGATCAAAAATTTTAGTATGAGACACCTACAATGAAAATGAAAAGAGCAGATTTGATCCCTGATGGAAGTATGCATACACTGACACTAATAGGTGTATTTAGGGTAGTAAGAGCAGTTGTTGCCTCTTTCTAGTGGGTTCTGGAGATACCCTTGGTGATTCTTCCCCCATTTTTCCTTGAACTATAGACCTTTGTTCTTCTTTGACATTTGTTTCCTCTTTTCCATTCTCCTTCTCATCCTCGTCTTTCTCTTCTTCTTCTCTCTCTAGTTCCTCACCTTGTTCATCAGTTTCTTCTTTTGCATATTCTTTTGTCTCTTCATGACTTTCCTCCTCCTTTTCTTCCTCTTCTTCCTCCTCTATTTCCTCTTCATCCCTCTCTATTTCCTCTTCATCCCTCTCACTAGCAGTGGAGCTTTTGTCATATTCAAGGGCTTTTATTTCTCCCTCTGCTTGCATGTCTCTAAAAGTTGCCAATGTAATAGGGAGTCTTAGGTTTTGGAGGGCATCTTCTAGGATAAGTTTGATTAAACCATGATGGGTTAGCTATTGATGTTTTCCTTCTTGTACTTTGATGCTCATATCTATCACTAATTGAAGAAGAAAGTAGGGTATGCTTAGTCTGTTTTGAGGAGGTGTGGCTGCTCCAAATCTCGGTTCTTGGAGAAGCCTGAAATGTTATCCATATACCACACTGTATCTTCCTTCACATGATATATAAATAATGAGGTGGTAGCTAATTTCATTCCAAGGGTATGGCAGGATTTCTCTTATGACCCCATTTTTGTCCTCCATTGCCTCCTCTCCTTCCAAAAATAATTTCTTCTTTGTAAGTTGGTTGTTACCCTTATCGTCCTTTCTCCAAGGAAACCCTAAAGGAAGTGTGGTGATTCTGCTTATGACTTTAGGGGTGATTTCTATTGAGAGGCCTTTCACCACAACAAT
Source organism: Pinus taeda (assembly GCA_000404065.3). Classification (NCBI taxonomy): domain Eukaryota; kingdom Viridiplantae; phylum Streptophyta; class Pinopsida; order Pinales; family Pinaceae; genus Pinus; species Pinus taeda. The sequence goes on from APFE030389242.1 coordinate 91,787, forward strand.
GGCATGGATCCTAGTTAGTGGTATGGGTGATAGAGAAAAGTCACTAGCCACCTTATCATCGTATCCTCTCATTTTTTCAAAGAAACTCATCCAATTGTGCCTTGTGAACATTTCTACTACACGAGGGTGCTGATGAATTCTCACTATGTTTGTAGGTTCCCTCATGTTAAATCCCCCGGTCATTTTTCCTCTAATGATTGTGGAGGCTTGTACGGGTCTAATTCCAAATTCTAAGGGGTAAGAGATTTTAAATGGTAGCTCTGTAGATAATTCCCCTAGACTGAAATTTCCTTAAGCAAATGGAAGGTTTTTCTATAATTTTTTAACTTGGAAAATGTGGGAGGTATAGCTCTTACCTCCTTGTTATTGCCTGATGAAGCCAACCTTTGAGTTTTCCTCTCTAAATGCTCAATGCTAAGCACGTAGATGACTGCTCTGTATCCTATAGGATCCTCTAGGTTTTCCTGTAGGTGCTCTTAAACTAAAAAATTGTTCAGTATCTTTCCTATAGACATGGCTTCAAGAGCCAAGAGAAACCTTGCTACGATGTATCGTTGAGATTGCAAATGCCTCCTTTGCATGGGAATATGTGTTTTAGTTCCTGATATAGGTGATTGTGTGGGATGGTGTGCTAGATACCAAATTACAAGCACCCACTTTTGGACTGTTGGTCCCACTACCACTTCATCATTCCTCCATACCTCGTAATCATCTCCCACTTTGGTCATCCGCAACCTAACCATTTTTGGCCTCATCCCCTTTGTCTTCTAATTTGACTGTTGCCACATGTGTAGTGATATAATTGTATTCTCCTCATTGACTGACCAAAGGTGGCCAAGTTAACTGGCCACCTTTGCTTATAAAACCAACTCTTACACAATCCTACATTTTTTATCATGTTATGCTAACGAGAGAGCTTAATCTAGATGACATACCTGTGGGTAAGATGCCTTGATGATGCTGCTTGTTTGAGAATGATGTCCCTGTTGTGTATTTGTTGCATATGTTTTTTTTCTATTGGCCTCCTTTGATGCTTTTTTCCTTTGATGTGCAGATACTGGAGGGTGATGTTGGTGATCCTGTTGCTACTGCTAAGCCCTAGAGGATCTTCCCTAACAATAGGATCCCTATGTTGAAGATGACTGTAACTTGTTAAATTTCTTTTTATGGGACAGGCTGCTATAGGATTTCCTACAAGAAACCTACAAGATGTCCTATAGCTACCTCTTCCCTAAACTTGTATTCTTTCCTTCACTTCTGGAGCACGAGGATTGTTGTAATGGGTAGATAAGGGGTCTAGTGATTGGTTGGTGAGAGAATAGCCTTCAGGTATTGTCCCCTTGTCCTCTATTCTTACCCTCTTTTATTTTATTATTATTTTTCTGAAAAATGTAATCTTTTTTAAACTAACTTATTGGATAAATACAGTGGTAATCATGGTGGTGAGAGGCATGATGATGAGGTGGTGAAGTAAACAATTTGCTTTTTTGACACAACTAGGTCATCCCCTTTCTCTAGGGTAACATTCCTTTGGATTCCCAAGCCACTGTAATTCCTACAGGATCATCCTATAGAAAACACAAAGCTCGTGTAAACAGATCTAGATGAGTTCATAAATGGAGGGAATGATGGGATGATGAAGAATATGGAATGGAAGAATGAAAACATGAACTGTATAGGTCCTTTTGCTCCTCTCTTATTTCTCTGATCCTCCTCCTGCTAACCTGAAAACAACATTTTCAAAGTTTTTCTTTTCTCTCTTTTTCTTTTATAAATTATTTTTTGTTTGTTTTTCTTTTCTTTTTAAAACAACTAGTCTACCTCCAAGAGGTTTTCATCCTAGTTGCTTTCTGGGTGCCTCAAAAGAGGTTTTCACCCAGAGATCATTTTATCTTTTTTTTCTTTTTTGACACCATGCGGCCGCCTCAAGAGGTTTTCAACCCAATAGTGGGACTCAGGTGCCTCATGGAGATTTTTACTTGAGTCTCTCTTTTTTTTTTTTTCAATGTCTTGATAAGGTACAAACCAAGACTTGCTCCACTACCATCACTATCTTCCTAAGGCCATTGATGAATTCTTGCTTTGACAAGAGCTTCTTGTAGACCTTCAAGTTGTGCCCATTGATAATTAAACGAATATCCTTTGCATCAATGGTTCCCATCTACATTGAACCATTATCGTGACATTTATCTATGACATAAGGCCCCAACCACCTAGTCCTTAACTTGCCTTTAAAATCCTCATATCTGGAACCATAAAACAAAGCCCAATCACCTTCTTGAAATTATTTTTCCCTTATGTTCTTGTCATGCCAGATCTTCCTTTGAACTTGAGTCACCTCTGTGTGCAGGTGGGCCTGCATTCTAAACTCATCTAATCCATCTAGCTAGAGAAATCTCTCTTGTTGCGCCCTGGTGAGATCTAGATCTAGTTTTGCTACCATTCTTAAGGTGTTGTATTCAAATTAAATGGCCATTCGGACCTTCTTCCCATAGACCAAATCATAAGGCGTGAATCCAGAGGTGGTCTTCTAGGTGGTATTGTAGGCCCAAGTGGCCTCAACTAATATACCTGCCCAGTCGTTTCTGTTGTTGCTAATCACTTTGGTCAGAATTCCCCCCAACACTCTATTGATCACCTCCAATTACCCATTAGCTTGTGGGTGGTAAGGAGTGGATGTTCTATGCTTGATCTTGTGTTGGATTAACAAATTTTCAATCATGTGAGATGTAAATCGGCTGCCTTGATCAATGACCAGTTCTCTAGGTTGCCCAAACTTACAAAATACATTTTTCCTTAAGAACTCAACCACTTTCTCCTATGTTGCTTCTTTGGTGGCCTTGCCTTCAGCCCACTTGGTTAAATAGTTAGTGCGCACGATGATGTACTGCTTTTGCCTAGATGGAGGTTCAATGGGTCCAATGAAATCCATGCCCCACTTGTCGAATGGCTCGAAAGCCACATGAGGTTGTAGAGGAATTTCATCCCTTGGGGTAGGTTTTCCCATCCCTTGGCACTGATCACACTGACTAGTATACCTCCTCACATCCTGGTGAAGAGTGGGCCGGTAATAATAAGCTTGTAGCACCTTGAATGTTGTCCTCTTGGCTGCAAAGTGACCTCCACAAGGCCCATCATGACAAGTCAAAAGGATGTCAAAGACTTCCTCCTCCCTGACACATCTTCTCAAAATTTGATCCAAACCTAGTTTGAAGAGGTTGCCCCCAATCCAAGTGAATGGGGTGCTCTTCCACACAATCTTTCTTTTCCCATTGGAGGTTCGGTGCAAACTGTGCAGACACCAAGTAATTTTCTATGTTAGCAAACCATGGAGAGAGGATTGAAATGGAAAATAAGTGTTCATCCGGTAATTGATCATAAACCATTCCTTCCTCCCCTACAGGCCAAGTCAATCTGGATAAAAAAATCTACAACAACATTCTCCTTGCTAGGGTTGTTAATAATAGTTATATCAAACTATTGTAATAAAAGTAACCATCTAATAATTTGGGAATTTACATCATGTTTTATCATCAAGTATTTAATTGCAACATGGTCATTATGCACAAATGTTTGGTAACATGTAATGTAATGCCTAAATTTGTTCAATGAATGCATAATAGCTAGGACCTCCTTTTTAGTCAATGTCTAGTTCAGTTCGACCTTTCACAGATTCTTACTAATGAGGTAAATGGCATAAGGTAACTTGTCATCCATCTGGCTTAGAGTTGCTCCTGTGGCGTTGTTAGAGCCATCAACAAGTATATGGAAAGGAAGGGACCATTTTGGGCCTCAGAGAATAGGTGCAGTGGTCAATTTTTCCTTTAGGGTGTTCAAGGCCTCTTGATAGCTTTCTGACCATAAAAATTTAGAGTCTTTGCCCAATAACCCAAATAAAGGAGAATCTAACTTGCTGAAATATTTTATAAATATCCTATAGTATCTAGTTAAACCTAAAAAAATTCTAACATCCCTTTTTTTTTGCACAGGTGGGACCCTTTGGATGATGGCTTTCTTATTTGGGCCCACCTGCAGTCCTTTCTGGAATATTGAATGACCTAGAACAATCCTTGCAGCCATCAAGAACTCACATTTTTTGAGACTAAGGGACAGGTTCATTTCAATGCATTTGTTCATCGCCTTACCCAATTTGGACAAAGCCTTGGAAATCAAACCCATAGGGTGTAAAATCATCCATATAAATTTCCACTGCATCATGCACTAACTCGGCAAATATACTCAGGATTGCTCTCTGGAGAGTAGCAGGGCCATTGTATAGGCCAAAAGGAAGGACCCTACAAGTGAAAGTACCCCAAGCACAGGTGAAGGTGGTTTTATCCTAGTCTTTTGGGATAACCTAGATTTGATTGTACTTGCTGAACCCATCTAGGAAAGAGAAAAAGTTCTTCCCTCCCAGGCCATCTAGCACTTGGTCAATGAAAGGTAGAGGGAAATGGTCATTCTTTGTTATTTTGTTTAACTCTCTATAATCAAAACAAATTCTCCACTTCCCATTTTTCTTTGGAACCAACACTAGAGGAGAAACCCACTCACTATCCGAGATAGGGTAAATGAATCGTGCATCCAACAGCTTTTGCAGTTCTTCTTTGACTATATCCTTGAGAGATGGATTCATTCTCCTTTGGGGTTGTCGAACTAGTTTTCAACCTTCTTTGATATAAATGTGGTGAGTACACACCGAGGGGTGCACTCCCTTCATCTCCTTATAACTCCAAGCAAAGGCATCTAGATGTTCCCTTAACATGTTGCATAATTTTTCTTCTTGGTGTACTGAAAGAGAGGGGTTGGTTTTCAAAGTTGTCTCAGGGTGGAATTCTATTTTTTTTACATGGGTAGAGTTTGAGTCAACTAAGCATAGATCAATCTGATGGTTTCTCTTGGTTTCCTTTACTACTTCCTCTAAGGACAAGGTGCTAGGAATTGGACTTTGGAGTATGTGTTCAATCAAATCATCCTCATCCAAATGTCCTCCTCCCTTGGTTGTTTCTAAGGTATAAAGTTGGGCTGAGTAGATTTCATCTTCTCCCTCCTCTTCTAGCCATAAATGTAAGTAATGTTCTAGAGTTGGCTAAGAAGGAGGGTACAAGACCAACTGCTTGGACAGAGGCCCATTTTTTATAGTCATATTTCCAGCCCTGCAACTGATGTAGGCATTAGCAATGGCTAACCAAGGCCTTCCAAGTATGAGAGGATAACCAGTAAGCTTGGCCTTAGGCTAGTGAACTAGGAAGTCTCCAGGGTACTCCCAAGAGTCAATGGAGACCATCACATCCTCAACAATCCCCTCAGGAGTTACTATGGAATGGTCTACAAGTTGCAAAACTGTTGTGGTCTTTCTTAATGAACCCTAGAGATTGAGCTTGAGCATGGTGTCCTTAGTCATTACATTAATGGCATCCCAAATATAATTAAAGTGTGTGGGGAAATGGTGCCATTTATGTGCACATATACTACAGGGCTTCCAGGGTCCAAATATTTTGGTTAAATCATCTGCACCAGCATTAATTGGCACAGCTTAAAACACTTCTCACCTCCATGGATGCTTGAAACACTTCTCTTTAATCAACTTGTTGTAAATAGGTACATCCTTGAAGACTTGGAGAAGTGGAATTTTAACACATAGATTTTTCAATTCACTTAGAAGTTCACTATCTTCTCGGGTAGGTTGGACTAGATGAGTTAATATTTTAGGAAAGGGCGGTGGATTGACTCTATGCATTCTTTCCTCTCTTTCCTCCTCACTCTCCCTAGTTAGAGGTGGAGGTTGGTTGTCTGGGAGTACTCTCCTAGATCTAAGGTTTATTTCTTGAATCTCCACAGCATAAGCATGGTAGGATGTCTCGCCATTGTATACTTGTTGTTCATGTCTATTGTTCGGGTTCAGATTTGGTTGGGCAGGCATCTGAGGTTGTTTAGGTGGAGCAGGGTGTAAAATTTGTGGTTGAGTAGGAGGTGAAGGCTATAAATCTAGAGCATTGTTGTATGGGGGCCTCCACCCCTAGGGTGGTGCATTCCACTGAGGTTATGTTGGAATATATGACTGAAATGATTGGTTGTTCAGTTGGGAATGGTACTAAGGTGCAAAAGACCAAGGAGGAGGTGTAGACAAGGAGGGATGAATAGGGGGTCCCCAAGAGGGAATGAATGTGCTCTGTTTAGGGTTGTAATATGCATGGGATGACCCTTGTATGCCCTGCTGGTATGGCTGAGACCCATGAGGTCTCCTTTAATTTATATAGCAGAGTTGTTCAGTCACCCCTTCAATTCCATGTTACACAACGTTTAGTCCAGGTAGAGAAGGGAAATTTTCTGTGGAGTAGTTTTCTTCACAGACCAAGCAGATTTGGATCATGTTTAATGGAACTTCATTCCTAGGATGCCTCCTTGTGCATATAGGGAAGAAGACAACTAATTCTCTCTCTTCTTCCTCCTAGTTTCTATTGATGTGCATAATGTCCATCTGTAGGGCAAGGGTTTGCAACATTTCACTCTTGAATTCTTCCAACATATTTCCAATTTCACTTTTTATGGATGTGTGGGAAGAGGATGGGTTAGCCATTGGTTGACTACCCCTACCCTTTTTCCTAGCTGTACTAAAATGTTTCCTAAAGACAGTCTTGATATCTGCATAGGGTAATTGGTATATTTCCCTCCTGCAAGCATGTTTAATGTATCCATAAAATCTTCCCTTACCCCTCAAGGTAGGACTAGCTTTTGTTACTCAGGATCAAGTGTGCACCTGGCCCTTTTGTAGCTAAGCTAGAATGTTTCTTCATAATCCTCTAGGGATTCATCACACCCTAAGGTCATCCTAAATATTTCTTTTTTAGTGTCTTTGGACCTACAATAGTCTCAATACTTGTTTCATGTGAGCCCAGGTTGTGATGTTATCCCTGGGTAAACCCATGAACCAACATAGAGCTACATCCTTGAGAGTGGATGGGAATAGTTTCAACTTATTCTCATGAGTGGTGTAATCATAAGTTCTACATATGACAACAAAGAATAAAGTATCTGGATCTTCCGAGGTCAGGCCATGGAAATGAGGAAGAGTAGAGGGGCTTATGTTTTTTATCTTGGTATCCCCATTAGTTTCTCTAATGGGAAAGGCACCCTCAATTCTCTCTCTATCTCCTCTTTCATTTCTATTTTCAGCCACTAGGTCAGTTGCAATGGGTTCTCCATCTTCTTCTCCCCATGTAGGCTCTTCAAATATCTCTGGTTGTTCACCTAAGGGGTCCTCCAATTCACAACCACCAAAGAAGATAGATGGTTGGCCATTCGAAGTGGTGGGGGTATTTGGTAGAAGTTTTCCTAAGTTATCCCTATTCCTATGAGGCATGAAAGAAGTGTTTTTGTTTTTCAAGCATTGAGACTAATTGCAGAATTGAAATCACAAACTGAATGGAAACTAAACAGCTTGAATGAAATCTCACTTGCAGAATGGAAAAGAAAACAAACAAACTTACAATTACTTTTGCAGAAACGAAGCTAATAGTAGAATTTCAGAGATAAGAAATGGAAGAAAGAAAGAAGAAATTACATCTTACTCAGACACTTCCCTGAAAATGGTGCTAAAAAGTCATGAGCACCAGTATTGCAGTAAGAATTTTGCAACTCCTGGGGCTACAAACTTTACTTTATCAACTGGGGGTTCGTACAAACTTGGAGGTGCGAGTGTTGTATACACAAGTAGATGAGATGGGTCCACTCGTTTTCACTGCTAAGCTGGAAATAAACCATTATGGTTTCTCAAACTAACCTTCTATTGATTCAAAAGAAGCTTCATTACCAATGAGAAAAAGGGAAATTTTCACTTAACTCAAATCTTGTCTCGTGTAGTAAGGAAAGACTGAAATCGACTTCTTAAACACACCATTCATATAACTACTGGTAAGAGGATTTTCTTTTAAAAGAATGCTAAGTTAACATGTGTGTAACCCTACTATCATAGGCATGAAATCTAAAATAACCAAACATTCTACTGTTACGCATGTAAATGAACACAATAACTCTTTTCTCCTTTTTGTCCTTTTTTGTGTGAAAAATGTGAATGCTAACTTCTCTTGGTGATGTGGCAGGTGGATTAGGGATGATGGTGAATGGTTAGATGGCATGGGAGGCAAGTAGGGGTCTGATCCTATCTTTCTAGGTGCTTTCTCCATAATTCGGCCTCAAACAGGCCACTACAGGTTGCCCTACATGATGTCCTAATGCCTCCTACAGGTTATCCTAATGCTCCTATAGGATCCCCTGCATTCCTACAGGATTTGACTTAGAGCAAGAGGAGTGATTTGGAAGGTGGTGTAGTGCTTAAGGAAGGTGAATGGTGGGAGAAATTAGGCAAGGGAGTGGCTAGGACTCCTTCAGAGCTCAAACAAAATTTGTGAGATAGTTGGATTTGCTCAACAAGCTTGGAGGAATTTTCTTAAGGAATGATGAATTTGGTGTGGGGCTTAGTGGAAAAAGTTATAACCATGGATGGGTGAGGTTAGGATGGGGTTTCTAGTGATGAAATCTCTATGCACTACTGAAACTCTTGTTGGCATTATGATACAGTTGTTGTCCTTGATGGCAACTTACTCAGATGACAGTTCATAGTGCAATAAGTTAACTTACAGATCAGACTCTAGAGATTGAAGAAGGAGAGTGGCTTAATAGGTATACGCTAGTTCACTTTGTCTAAGCGGAATATACACGCAAGTTAATAGAATAAAAGAAGCGTATAACGTACACACACACTCCCACAAAAGGCAAAGCATGTACATGTTGAAAACCATGCTTTGGTCTGAAGTATTTGGTGCAAAGTATCTTTGGACCATGATATTGACCCAAGGTATTTAGTCTGAGCTATTTGGTTCATGGTATTTGATCCAAGGTATTGATCCTAAGTGGGTTCGGTCCATAATGTTGAGAAAGGCCAAAAACTATATAAAGAAGAGACGATCATAAGGCCAAAGGGGCAAGTGGATAAGATTCTAAGGAATACTTCTATCTGAAGTATATTTTATGTTGCAGGGTTATGTTTGGGACTAGATCTGAAGTATTTATGTGCACCTTCAGTTCAATATTGGATTAGGATCATGAGACCTGAAATGACTTATTCTTGAATGATATGATATTGGTTGATGCTAGATCTGATGTTTTGTGTCTGTTTTATTCATTATCTATCATGATCTGGGTTTGTCGTAAGTATGGAATTGCAGCAAAGTTCTGAGTCAATATTTGTAGATCTATATGCAGGTTCATCTCGACAAAAGATCGTATACATGCAGGTTCTATTCTTTCAAGTAGCGTATACAAAATAAAGGCTTGATGTTTAGAGAGGACTAATCTATCAAATCAATATTGCTAATTTATTGCTACTGCTATTTTACTATTTTCTATCAAAGAATTCTTCTTACATCTGAATGTAAATATGAATGCATAAGGAGTTCGATATTTAATTTATTATATAAGTGAGAAGAAGTGTTTTCTGTTGCCTGCCTGTGTAAAGTTTTGTAAGCTGATAGTTGATGTTTAGTACACTACTGGTTGGTACAGTTTATGATTTAGAGGTTTTATGATTCAAAATCTTTAGAGGTATACATAGGTTGGGCTGAAGGAAGTAGCATATACATGCAGGTTTTCTTCATTGAAGTAGCGTATACAGTTTGACACATGAATTTTTGAGGTTTCAGTTGGTTATGCATGTTGATACAAGTTTCTGGGTTCAGCACAACGTTCTAATGACACTAATCTGATTGTTTCAGATTAACTGCATGTTGGTTGATGAAATTTGAGATTCTAAATTTTTTATGGGTTATTAATGAGTCAAGGTCTTCATATGTTTTGATATGTGTTAGAATCATCCAGTCTGAAAATTCATGAAACATGGTCCCTAGTGGAAGAGTGGATTTTTTCTATATGTTGGCACCTACGTACTAGTAAACATATTGGATAGTAAAAGATATAGGGGGTTGTAGCTCCCTTCTAGTAGAAGTTGTAGAATCAGAGAAGGTTGTAACGTTTTGTAGGTAGAAGCCTACGTAATGGTATGAGTTTGCACCAGTGCAATATTGTAAACAAATTTCTTATTGTTAAAAGAAGACAGAGATGACAACAGTAGGTGGTTTTTGCCCACATGGGGTTTCCACCTTAAATCTTGGTGTTCATGTGTGTTTCTTATGTGTGATGATTTATTCTATTATTACTGTACATGGTTGTCGTTTAATGTTTAATAAAGTACTGATGCACTAATTAAAGATCAACATATGATGAATTAATTGAATCATAAGCTCACTGGATATATGTTAGATGCCTTAAGAACAATTGCGTGCACAGGCAAGTTCCCTTCACTGAAGTAGTGTATATAAATCTGATTATGGAAATGGAAAAATTATTGATTTGTAAATACTAAATTCACCTCGCCCATATTAGTATTATTTCCAACAATTGGTATCAGAACAAGTCCTTTAGAAGAAGCTTGATTGATTCAAGGAAGATCCATCAAGATGAATAACCATGAAAGCATGGGATCCATCAGACCACCAATCTTTGATGGGAGCAACTTTGTTTATTGGGAAATAATAACCACAACCTATCTACAATCTCTTGGAACGGATGTCTAGGAAATTGTGGAAGGAGGATATAAATTTCCAACAACAATTCCTCCAGACATGGCAGGTAAAAAGCAATATGAAACCAATGCCAAAGCTATCAATACTTTATTGGGAAGTTTGTCACAATCAGATTTTGTCAAAGTCATGTAGCTCAAATCAGCCAAAGAGATATGGGACAAAATCGTTCAGAGATACAAAGGAGACTCTTAGGTAAAACGTGCTAAGCTTCAAACTCTCATAATTCAGTATGAAACTCTTAAGATGCATAGTGATGAGAGTATAGCTAGTTACTTCTTATGTATATATGAGGTTGTTAATTATATGAATAATATCGGTGAAGAGATAAAGGAAGTTACCTTAGTTGAGAAAATTTTGAGATCCTTGTCTCCTAAATTTGAATCAAAAGTGTCTACCATAGAATAAAAATAGGATCTACAAAACATCATTATGACACAGCTTCACGAAATCCTAATTGCTTTTGATATGAGAAAAGGAGGTTCATCAGATATGAGAGAAGCCACATTTAAAGCTACAGCAAAAGTAAAATAAAAGGAAGAACACAATGAATTAGGACACATTTCAGAAGAAGAAGATGAGGTACATTTTGTCAAGAAGCTTCAAAGGGGTTCTGGAAGGTTCAGAGGTAAGCTAACTTTCAAATTATTTGCTTATGGTAGAGTCAGTCTTATGCTGCCAGCTGTCCTCATAAAGATAAATATGAAAAAGGAAAGGAATTTGCAAAAGGGAATAGGAAACGAGTTGTGAATAGAAGGAGTTACTATACTCATGAAGATAGTGATGGTTTATCTAATAGTGATGAAGATGAAACCGGTCAAGATTACAAACTTGACATGGCTTATGATAGCGATAATTATTGGGATAGTTTAGAATAGGATAGTGATGGTTTATCTAATAGTGATTATTATAGACTTCTCATGGCTTATGACAATGATGATGTTTGGGATGTTTTAGAAGAGGAAAACTTTCATGAAGAAAAATCTAAACTCAAAATATTTTTAGAAGAAAAGAATATGATCATAGATACCTTGACATTCCAACTTGCTAAAAAAGAAAAACATAATGAAAAACTAGAATGTGAAATTGTGGGTCTAAGAAAAGATCTTGAGAAGACAAAATATCTCAATATCATTTGCTAAAGGATCAGAAACTTTAAATGAAATTATCAAAGTTCAGCATTCTTCTCTGATAAAGATAGGTCTTGGATATACTGAAGAAGCATCTCAATCACAAAATCCATCAACCTCCACCAAAATCTATATTGATACAGCAAAGACTAGTGAACAGTACGACAATCGTCAGCAAAGGCATAACACTGATCACCAGGTAAATCATACTCAATTTTCTCCAAGGATGAATATCAATTGGAGGCACGAAATCAAAGGAATGTAACAAGGATCAAGAGAAGTTCCTATAATAACTTTTCTCCTCTTGAAAATGAAATAGAACACTCAATTTGTAATAACTTTGGTCATGAAGAATCTCAATGCAGGAGCAAATTTCTGCAAACACCTCAAAAGGAGAAAACGCCATTAAATCCCAAGATATGGAGAAGGAAAGAATCTCAAATAGAAAGATGTGGTATAGCCTTGTATGCAGAAGGACAAGAAAATCAGTGGTACATTGACAGTGGATGCTCCAAACATATGACAGGTAACAAAGAGAAACTTCACTCATATAATGCCTTAGAAAAGGAAAAGAATGTCTCATTTGGAAATGACACTCTAGCTGTCATAAAAGGTAAAGGTTCTATTTTCTTGAAAGAAAAGGTTAAAGCTGGAAATTTTATGTATGTAGATGGTTTAAAACATAACTTGTTGAGTGTCAGTCAAATGTGTGATCAAGGAAATGAAGTGGTGTTTTGATCAAACAAATGTGTTGTTCATGAGCTTGATACATGAGAGACCATGATCAAAGGTACAAGAACTCCAAACAACTTATACATACTCAAAGGAGGAAAACAACAGTGTTGTCTAAGAAAAAATGATGAAAATTGGTTGTGGCATAGAAGATTGGGACATCTAAGCTTTTATCAAGTAAGAAAAGCACACAGACTCAAGGTTGTTCATGATCTTCCAGATATCAGCATCCTAGAAAATACAATATGCAAACCATGTCAAATCGGTAAGCAAAATAGAGTTCATTTCATGGAAAAGGAAGGGTCAGCTAGTAAGTCTCTTGAACTTATCCATACTGATTTATGTGTACCAGCAATAAAAAAATTCACCTCTTGGAGAAGAATACTTTATTTTGTTCGCTGATGATTTTTCCAAAATGTGTTGGATAGGCCTTCTAAAGCATAAAGATGAATCATTTGAAAAGTTCCAAGCCTTCAAAGCTTTGGTTGAAAATGAATCAGATCGAAAAATCAAATGCTTCAGATCTAATCGAGGAGGGGAATTTATATCGGATGAATTCTTTAACTTTTGTGAACAACATGGAATAAAAGGGGAATTATCCACTGCAAGAACACCTCAACAAAATAGTGTAGTAGAAAGGATGAACATAAGAGTTCAACAAATGGCTCGAGCCATGCGAGATGAATCTGGAACTCCTGCAACCTTCTAGGGTGACGCTGCAATCACTTCCATGACTATTCTCAACAAAGAAAATGTTCAGGTAAATAGCACTCAAACTCCACATGAACTTTGTAAGAGTCCTACTATAAAATACTTTAAAGTTTTTGGAAGCAAATGTTTTATCAAAAGGATGGATGAAAAACTTGGTAAGTTTGAACCCACAGTAGATGAAGGTATTCTTCTTGGTTATTCTTCCAGAAGTAAAGGATATAAATGTTATAATAAAAGACTTGGGAAAATTTTTGAAAGCGTTGATGTTGTAGTTGATGAAGCATGCAGAAATCCAAAACAGATAAAATCAACAGAATATTATGACAATGAGGAAGATGGGGATTAATTTCCCACATAAAATCAAAATTATATTGAAGAAGAAACCAATGAAGCACCAGAAGAAGATATCATGGTAGAAGAAAAGACTCCGTCCAGGTATGTTTAGAAAAATCATCCAAAAACTCAAATTTTAGGAGAAAGGGAGGTTGGTGTATAGACAAGAAGAACTATTATAGGGACCTCAAGCTATCTAGCATTACTATCCTCCTCTGAACCTCAAGATGTAAATGAAGCATGAAATTATGAATGTTGGATCAAGGCCATGGATGAGGAACTTGAACAAATTGAAAAGAATGACACTTAGGAATTAGTTCCTAGACATCATGATAAAAATATTATAGGAACTAAATGGATATTCAAGAACAAGCTGAATGAAAATGGAGAAGTCAATAGAAACAAGGCTAGACTTGTTTGTAAAGGGTATGCTCAACAAGAAGGTATAGGTTTTGAAGAAACTTTTGCACCTGTTGCCAGACTTGAAGCCATAAGAATGTTTCTTGCTCTTTCAAATTTTTGGAAATTCAAAGTATACCAAATGGATGTAAAATCAACCTTCCTTAATGGATATTTATAAGAAAAAGTTTATACTGAACAACCAGAAGGATTCATTCTTGTAAATGATGCAAAACTTGAATGCAGACTCAAAAAGGCTCTCTATGGTCTGAAATAGGCTCCAAGGGACTGGTATTACTGCCTTGACAAATATCTACACCAACAAGGTTTTAATAAAGTTTCTGCATATAGAAATTTATATACAAAGATTGAAAATTATAAAGTACTAATTATTATTGTTTATGTTGATGATATCATTTTTGGTAGTAATGAAGAATCAATGAGTTAGAATTTTTCTTCAGTAATGCAGCAAGAAATTTAAATGTCCTTTCTTGGTTATCTTACCTATTTTCTTAGTCGACAAGTTCAGCAAACTAAAGATGGTATTTTTCTTTCACAAACCAAATATCTCAAGTAGATCTTCAAAAAGTATAGAATGGAAGATTTTAAACATATATGTACTCCAATGGTAATAGGATGCAGTCTTAGCTCAAATGAAGAATCAACAGTAGTACATCAACCAACTTACAAATTCATGATTGGCAGTCTGCTTTATCTAATAGGTACCCAACATGACATCATGCATGCAGTAGGAATAGTTGGAAAATTCCAGGAAAATCCAAAGGAATCACACCTTCAAGAAGTCAAAATAATTTTCAAATATCTTCTAGGAACTCAGGACTTTGAACTATGGTATCCTAGAGATGCAGATCTTACTCTTCATTCATATATAGATGTAGATTGGGAAGGAAGTGTTGATTATATAAAAATCACTACTGGTGGTGCATTCTATATGGATGCCAGATTAGTGTCTTGGTTCAGCAAGAAACAAAGCTCAATTTCTTTATCTACAACTGAAGAAAAATATGTGGCTGATGCATCTTGCTGCACACAACTACTTTGGATGATGCAAACTTTGCAAGACATTCAGATCACATGTACTCCACCCATCTCCATTCCATGTGATAATACAAGTGCCATCAATATTTCAAATACTCCAGTCATACACTCCAAGACCAAGCACATACCCATCAAGTACCATTTTCTACAAGAACAAGTTCTTGAACAAAAGGTCAACTTGGAGTATGTTCCCTCCAAAGAACAGGTTGCTGATATATTCACTAAACCACTGCCAAAAGAAACATTTGAATATCTTGGACAAAAGCTGGGAGTAGTTTATGCATCATCCTGTTGTTAAATCTAGTTTTTCAGAGGAAGGTTATTATACGTGGGTTTCATGAAGTATATTCGCATATACATGTGGGTTTCTATGGCTAAAGAAGCATATACATTTTTCTGATAGGAAAAATTGTGGGTTAGACTCTGATATGGGTGCTCTATCTGATGTTGATGGCTATAGTCTAACAATATGCTTTGTTCATTAATTTTTATCTGATTGACAAAGATACCTTGATTAATGACTTGTTAACAATGCACATGTAGCACAGGTTTAGGGGAAGCATTAGCCTTTCACATGCATTCTGCACTGTTAGCATTATGGTTACTGAGTCCAGCTATGGCTGCAGTTATTTATACCATTGGTTGCTAAAGTCATGTAAAAGTCTAGGGTGTGATATGACTTCTCATACATTTGAATGAGTCCTATTGGACAAATGATGTAATTTTTATCCCCACTTTGCATAGGATGGATGATGTAATATCTATTGTATTTGTGTCATGTATAAACAATTGGTATATCCCCACTTTCTTGGGTGGATGATTCAAATTTGGTATATCCCCACTTGATTGGGAGATTGATCTATGTATGAGTAATTGTTGATAGGAAGGTCAAACTCACATAGTTGAGTTATAGAGTCATGGTATTCTTTTGGAAAATATTTTTGCAAATTCAGCATGTGCCTAGGGGGACCATGATCATATTCAGTTGTTCAGATATGAAGAGTATCTTGGTTTTCCCTTTGCCCTTGACGTCAAAGGGGGAGAGAATTTTTGTGTTGTTGTTGCCATCAAGTCCGAAGGGGGAGATTGTTGGCATTATGACCACTTACTGAGATGACAGTTCACAGTGCAACAGGTTAACTTACAGATTAGGCTCCAGAGATTGAAGAAAGAGAGTGGATTAAGAGGAATACATTGGTTCACTTTGTCTAATTAGCATACACACACTGCTTAACAGAACAAAAGAAGCATATAACGTACACTTGCACTCCCACAGAAGGCAAAGCGCGTACATGTAACCATGGTTTGGTCCAAGGTATTTGGCCCAAGGTATCTTTGGACCATGATATTGACCCAAGGTATTTAGTTCGAGGTATTCGGTCCGTGGTATTTGATCCTAAGTGGATTCAGTCCATGATATTGAGAAAGGCCAAAAATTATATAAAGAAGAGAGGATCATAAGGCCAGAGGGGAAAGAGGATAAGATTCTAAGGAATACTTCTATTTGAAGTATATTTTATGTTGCAGGGTTATGTTTGGGACTAGATCTGAAATATTTATGTGCACCTTCAGTTCAATATTGGACCAGGACCATGAGATCTGAAATGTCTTATTCTTGAATAATATGATGTTTTGCATTTGTTTTATTTGTTACCTATCATGATCTAGGTTTGTCTGAAGGTTGGAATTGCAGCAAAGTTCTGAGTCAATATTTGTAGATCTGTACGCAGTTTTGTCTCGGCAAAAGAGCAGATACATGCAGGTTATGTTCTTTCAAGTAGCGTATACAAAAGAAAGGCTTGATGATCAGAGATGACTGATCTATCATATCAGTATTGCTGATTTATTGCTACTGTTATTTTACTATTGTCTGTCAATGAAGTATCCTTAGATCTGAATGTAAATCTGAATGCATAAGGAGATTGACATTTGATTGATTGTATAAGTGAGAAGAAGTGTTTTGTGTTGTCTGCCTTTGTAAATTTTTGTAAGTTTACAGTAGATGTTCAGTACACTGCGGGTTGATACAGTTTGTGATTCAGATATTTTATGATTCAAAATCTTTAGAATTATACGTAGGTTGGGCTGAAGGAAGTAGCGTATACACGCAAGTTTTCTTCATCGAAGTAGCGTATACAGTCTGAAACATGAATTTTGAGGTTTCAGTTGGTTTTGAATGTTGATATAGGTTTCTGGGTTCAACACAGTGTTCTGATGACACTGATTTGAATGTTTCAGATTAACTGCATGTTTGTTAATGAAGTTTGATTTTCTAAATTTCTGATGGTTTATTGATGAGTTAAGGTCTTCATATGTCTTGATATGTTCCAGGAGCATCCAGTCTGAAAATTCATGAAACGTGGTACCTGGTAGAAGAGTGGAGTTTTTCTATAGGCTGGTACCTACGTACTAGTAAACATATTGGCTAGTACAAGAGCTAGGGGGTTGTAGTCCCTTCTAGTAGAAGCTAGTGAATGAGGGAAGGTTGTAACCTTCTATAGGTAGAAGCCTATGTACTGGTATGAATCCACACCAGTGCAAGATTGTAAACAGATTTTCTTATTATTAAAAGAGAAAGAGATGACAGCAATAGGTGGTTTTCACCCACATTGGGTTTCCACCTTAAATCTTGGTGTTCATGTGTGTTGCTTATGTGTGATGATTTATTTTGTTATTACTGCACATGGTTACTAATTAATGTTTAATAAAGTACCAATGCACTAATTAAAGATCAACATATGATAAATTAACTGAATCATAATTTCACTGGTTATACGATGGTTGCCTTAAGAATAGTTGCGTGCACAGGTGAGTTCCCTTCATTGAAGTAGCGTATATGAATCTAATTTGGAAATGGAAAAATTATTGATTTGTAAATACTGATTCACCCCTCACCCCCTCTCAATATTATTTCCAACAACTCCTGCATTGCATGAATCACTAACATTTATCCATGAATCATGTCAAACAACAAAGATTTTGAATCAACTAAAGAAAACATAATTCCATTATCTAGCTGCCTATTTCATGCATGGGAAAAATTTCAGAATAACGTGAAACCTTTATCAGATATAATGCAAGGGTGAAGATATCATAAATGAAAATTAAATCATATTCTTGAAAACTGATAAAATGTTTGCCTAAGTAGTAGAAAACCCTAAATTCCATAAGAAATCAAAATTCTGCCTTTTCGGGGCTGCATAGGAGTTCTTTCCTCAATACGTCTCTAGCCTAGACTTCTAAATGTTGTGCGTTAGTTTCTAAAACGTTTTTATGTTCATTGAATTTATTTTACATTTGATCTTGCTTAATAAATTTTCCTTTCAGGTTCACCATGTGATGTAGATACATAATTCCTAAAATTCAGTCTAAGATGATAAACAATTGTTTAATCTTCTTTTTGCAATGAACATCCTAGCTACTAAGGAAAGAGAAATGAGATTCTTTCAACATAGAGCACAGAGCACAAACTATATGCACTATCCTAAACCAAACCAACAAGCAATCTAAATGCAAATGCACATGCAGGTATTTGTTTTCAACCTTCTCAATGTGTGAATGACAAGAAGAATGCTAAGTACAAATCTGAATTATCTTTTCAAAGCGACAGTACTAACAATTTCTCTTCGAAGTACGAAACGAAGATAAGGACGACACTTTGTGATTTTGAATTGAAAATTGTTTTTGACACTTGAAAAACTACTAATTCAAATCAAATACAAGAGTAACAGTATAATCTACCATCAAGAACAATAGGATTCTTTTCTTTGACTGAAAACGACACTTGCGACACTTCCAAATCAAGAAACAACAGCTCGATTATGCTACTTCTTTGTAAAAGACAACTGAAAATGGAACACAATACATAAAAGAATTCACAATTCTTTGCATGATGGAGGTGGAATGATGGAAAGAAAGGGGGTTTCCACAGTGGTGTACTAATCACAAACAACAAAACTCCTAAATAGAGCTGAAGAGAGTGAACAAAAAACCAAAATAAAGAAGAAGAAGAGCTCTTGTCTGATCAGCGCACTTGTAACACAGGGAAAGTGTGGTGCAGCTCACCTACTGCACATGGGAGGTGCGATGCATCGAGATTCCCAAGAGTAGAAGGTGTGATGGTCCAGGGATGAGGCTTCAACTTGGTTCTTGGTCACAGTTTGCAGCTCAGTTCAAGGATTTAGGCCGAGCAAGTGATGTTCAGTAAATATAAATCACATGGACTAATATAATGAGATTACTAGAGCCACCACTAGTGCAATTAGAATGTTTGCAAATTGATTGTTCAGTTTATAAACAAAACTCGGAGATAGACTGAAGTAGCATTGATCTACTTTGTACTTGCATAGCAAATGCAGTTCGAAGGCTAGCTGGCTTGACTTCAGGCTCCATCTGTAAGTTTATAAAACAAACAAATATAGACAAGCAAACAATCTATTCGCTCCCCAGTGGAGTCGCCATTTTGTTATCGGGAAATCTAGTGTCCACTCAGAGCTGCTAGTCCCACTAAGACTAGTAGCTATCTTAGAAACAAACAAACTAAAACTACCTTCGCTTTCCTTTATGAGAAGTAGATAAGAGGGGAACAAAGGACACCAACCTCAGTCTTGTGCTTAGTTCCTTGTTTGGTTCCTCTCCCTTCTAACAGATCTTTGCCGCTCCTCCTTCGTCTATGTAGCTTCAAAGAGCACCTGTGGAATCAAAGCAGCATAATACTATCGAAGAACAAAGATATACAATCATAAAGAATACAAGACCAGATATATATTGACCACAAAAATGCATATATCATCAAACATACAAGAATGTGGAGGAAAACTTGAATAGCTTTATTAATATCAAGAATAGCAAAGAGGATTACAACCAATTGTTCTAACCCAGCGTCATCTTCTCAGCATGAAAGCCCTTCTTCACCTCATGAAAAGCTTAGATCACCCAACACTATGATGTTGCACCAGGAAACCAACATCACTTCCTTACAAGGTACAAGATTCCAGCCTCTGGATCTCTGTAATGAGGGATCCATATATAGATGATTGTAGGGGGGTGAGTCAACTTCTAGGATTTTGATTAGTGTCTTCTCTCTGATAGTTCTTGATTCCACTTGGAGATTGATGATCTCTTACTCATCCCTGGGCAAATTCAGAGAGGCAAGCATCACAGGAGAAGCTTTTGGAAGATTCCATGATCATCCACCTTGCAAACTATCTCTTCCATTTGTCTACTCTTGTCCATCGCACCCTACAGAAGGGCATTCTAGTATGCATCGCATGTTTTACACTGAGCAGGTGAGATGCATTGCACGCTCTACATTGGGCAGTCTGTATGGTCTAGTTTAGACCAGTTCTAAGCATTTTTATGTGGAGAACTTCTAGGAGATGATGTAATCAGCTGACCTTGTTACTTTAGGGTGTGAAGCAACACTTTTAGGGACTTAGAAGCCCTTGGTTTATGGACATGTATGATTGGGGTTGCAGTGCCCAAAAACGTCTATAACAATTGCCCCTAAAGCATGAGGTCATTAATCTTTTGATGTCGGGTGAAATGCTTTATCATGAGGATCCGAAGATTTTTCGAGTTGGGAGGTGACCTGTAATAAGATACAATACAATAGGTTATCTTCATAATATTTTTCATGATCCAGCTGAGGTGGGCATTCCCATGCTTAGCTTTATAAATTCATTTTCATGTACATAGGACAGACAACCGTTTGTGTAGCAGATTGATGATTCGGACACAGTCATCATCCTTTGATTTGGAGGATCATCTGTTTGGAAATGATGTACATTTGATGTCTTTATATTCCTGAAAATATCGCAGCCTGAATGGATGAAACTAGATCCGGGGTCTTCAAACTCGTTCAATCTTCATTCAGAGTACAAGTCGATCCATGTGAAAGATGTTCTGGAGTCGAACATGGAAAGACATCACCTGATTACCATCCAATGATGTAAGTTGTTAATAGGCATAAGAGGAATCACCGATAATGATGATGACCCTCAGGGTACTACAGAACAATTCACTTGGTGTGAAAATGGGACTTGGCATTGAACACCACGTAAAATCTTTTAGTCGAAGGCCATTGATGTAAACCTGTCACCAGAAGTGAGAAACTTGCCATTGAGGCATGCAAGCTTCAAAGTACTGAAAGGGTTGTTCCTAGGTTGACTTCCTGGATAATGAGCTAATGTCGACAAGAAGCAACCTATCATAGGAGGGCCTTAATGAATCCCACATTTACAACAGGGAATAGAGCAAATGATTTTGGAGGTGAAAACGATTTGATGATACAAGGTTCAGGGTGGCGGTCATGAAAGAATGGAGGGTGAATGTATTGCAACGGATGAGACACGGGTGAATTCTTTGAGCGACTTCTCTTGAACATATCGATGGCACTGAAATGGATTGGTAGCATTAACCCCAAATATGGATGGCATGATGAACCAATGGTGATATGACTGGTGAATGGAATAACCCAACCCGACTCGGACATGGAGTGAAAGTGTCATGTTCAAGAGTGACTTGCTACCAATAAAGTTTCTTCAAGTTTTCTTCCCAATT
Source organism: Pinus taeda (assembly GCA_000404065.3). Lineage (NCBI taxonomy): Eukaryota > Viridiplantae > Streptophyta > Pinopsida > Pinales > Pinaceae > Pinus > Pinus taeda. The sequence goes on from APFE030389242.1 coordinate 113,349, forward strand.
TTCCCTAGTCATTGCTGACCAGTACCTCTTTATTTTTATCAAGCTCGAGGAGGTTAACATATGGTTGTTCTATAATTCACCCTTCGGGCAAACCCATCGCTATGTTTTAACAAGCCTAGTGATAGTGAAACTCGTTCTTGTCCATTTGGACAAGTTTGTCGCTATTGATTTTAACGAGTTTAACAACAATGATAACTCGGTCCTTTTCCAATTTTAGAGAGTCGGAAAAGGGACGGAAAGGAAACTCCAATAATAATTTTTTGTTATATAATCCCTTAAGTCCGAAAAAGTATAAGATACTACGAAAGGGATGAAATTTCAATAGTTTTAACGAGCCGAACAAGACAAGCGCTCAATCTTTTTGTGTAATAATCCCTCAGGTCCAAAAAGATTAAAATATAGAGGAGGGATAGCACTTCTGGTAGCTTTAACGAGCTAGAGAGGCCAATTGCTCGACAATCTTTTCATATTTTACGAGTTAGGTGAAAAGAGCTTAAAGGAGACTCGTTTTTTGAGGAACGAGTGATAATTTCGGGTAGCAGCTGATTCCAGGTAAGGTTTCGAATTTTCCAATCACGGCAGTGTCATAAGGATGGCTAACAAGATCACTCGTCGCAGATGTTCCTCAAAAAGGGTAAACAATCAAATGGAGGTGTATGATCGGCTAAAACAGAGTGGAGATGATGATGAGAACACGACCAAGGCTCAAAAGTTGATGATAATGCATTCATAATGGTTATTTACCGAAGATTGGTTCATTTTTTAATGAGCTTAAACTCTGGGGGAAACATTTGCTCATTGCTTAGGTTTAATTTTTAACAAGCTTGAACTTCACATAAAAACTACTCATTCCAGTCATATAATAAGGAAATCTCATCGATAGATTCCATTTTTTATGGAGCTTGCACCTTTCGAAGCTTTGCTCCGTATCCTTTCGCATGCAAGCTAGGAACAACCAACTACTATCCTAGAGGTTAGTTAACTACTAAGGTCAGGTAGGAAAAATTTCCCTTTACTTCGTCGGTGCCATTTGGCCCCTACGAAGGCAAACGGTTGATTCGACCACTCACCCAACTTAAAAAGTTGAAGTCAGCGGAACTACAGTAGTGTTACGCTAGTTTCTTTTCACTTGATCGCAAAAGTTTTGCATGCGCCCAGGCATAGCAAAGTAGAGTTTCTAGATTACCCTTCAATTTCCAAACAAAACATTTGTTCTATCGAGAGAGGCTTACCTTCTAACAGAGGTATCTTATTCCGGTCTAATTCCCTCTTCCTATATGGACGGGTATCAGACTAGTCATATATCCTTCGCAGAAACCTACTCTATGCCTAGAGTTTTCCTGCCATAATAGGCCAGGGTGCATGCCACCTGGGTTACAGTCATGTCCTCCCAAATTACTCGCGTTCTTTAGGTGGATGGACTAGATATTGATGAGACATTTCTTGCATGAAAAGACCATTTAGGGATGGAATTTTACTATTAGCTATGTGTGATCCGGGGAACAAAAGTTGGTCTACGAGCTGGACCACTTGGCCTTCATGCAGAAAACACATTACTCTAAAGAGTGAGGAGACAATGGCTCCCATGCTATAAATATAGTCACGCCCAAGGAGTAGATTATAGTCTAGAGGTCCTTGGACTACCATTACGTTCATATAAACGGTTTTCCTTCTCAAGGTAATAGGCACATTTGGAAGGATCCCTAACGGTCGACTGGTTCCTTTTGTTGAAGCCTGTTAGGTTTCTCATCTCAGGCAGAAGTTGTTGAAAATAATACTGATAGGGGGGGGTGAATCAGTATTATCTAGTCCTTTTACCAAATCTTCCTTATTTACTCTTTGAATTATTTTTGCATATCAGTACCATAAAATAATGAGCATGAACAAGAAAAACAGATAGTCACATCAAAGAACACCAGATATAAGGTGGAAACCCAATGTGGGTGAAAACCACCTGCTGCAATATGTCTCTATCTTCTTTAAAATTAGAAACTCCTTTTACAATGGTCTTGTACTTGGTGCAGTCCTTTACCAGTACGCAGACTACAACCTGCATAGAGCTACAACTCTGTCTCGTTTTCCAGTCTCTCCTGGAAGGGAGCTACAACCCCCTACTTCTTTTCAAGGACCACTTTTCATAAATTTTCAAACTGGATCCATATACATCAAATGATCATCAAGTACATGTAAATTACACAGTCAGCTGCAGTAACCAGATCAACAATAACAGAACTGAACCCAGAACACCTTATCAACAGAAAAAAATTCAGTCAACAGAAGATCTTAAGACAGATACGGCGTTTTCCCTTCTTTGGCCTGCGTCACTACGCACTTCACCCTCTACTTCTCTGTGTATACCTGCAGAGTTCCTTCTGCTGCACTGCGTGACCATGCACTGCTTCTTCTACTGTGCTACGTACAGTACGCACCCAAATGCACTATCGCGACGTGTACTGCCACAGTAGGTACGCACCCAAAAGGACTATCGCACCGCGTACTGTTACATTAGGCACGCACCTGAACCGATGTTGCTCTGCGTACCCACGCAGTTCTCCTGTTTATGCTCTGTGTACTTGCGCAACTTGCCTTCTTCTCCTTTGCATACCCACACAGAGGCACCGTTAAATGCCTGCGTACCTCAGATTAGGGCCAAATTTGCAGATCACCAGTGTGCTACAGTTAGACGGATGCCCAGATCTGATCAAGCGCTCGAGAGATCACCCTTCACAGATTCGCTTTCCACTTCACTTTCATATAGATCAAGCTTTTTGAAACAATAACCCAAATATTTCAGATCTTAAGATATTAAACCCAAGAGCATGCCTAAGCCAAATGATCTCCTTTGCTTTATATAGGCAAGCTCTTCCTCAAATCAGGGATCATGGGGCTCAATAATAATAATAAAATAAAACAATACCATGGGCCAAATCCATGATAACACAATACTGTCGGCTAAATACCAAGGGTTAAACATAAGGAACCCCACGTGTGTGTGCTTTACTGCCTTGAAGTGTGTGCACTGGGGGTACGCACCTCATGAATGGGTAACCTACATGTCTGGATGCGGTCCCTGCATAGCGTACCTACGGGTACGCATCTTCTGAACTGTTCTCCTGTGTTCTTCTTAATTTTCATCATATTGACAGCCTTGCCATGGGTGTTGCCATCAAGTACAACATTTGTAACATATAACCATACTAGAAACATAATGCAAACATTTTACTATTAGCTATGTGTGATCTGGGGAACAAAAGCTGGTCTACGAGCTGGACCACTTGGCCTTCATGCAGAAAACACATTACTCTAAAGAGTGAGGAGACAATGGTTCCCATTCTATAAATATAGTCAGGCCCAAGGAGTAGATTATAGTCTAGAGGTCCTTGGACTACCATTACATTCATATAAATGGTTTTCCTTCTCAAAGTAATAGGCACATTTGGAAGGATCCCTAACAGTCGACTGGTTCCTTTGTTGAAGCCTGTTAGGTTTCTCATCTCAGGCAGAAGCGATGGCGAACCAAGCACTTTCCAAGCAGTTAAGGAAATGATACTCACAGAAGCACCTTCATCTATGATGGTACCGATCATGACCATTATGTAAGCTTGTACAATGATTCGGAATGGTACATTAGACGGTAAACGAGGTCTGCCTAGTAGATTCCAATCGAAAGAAACTACTAGGTTGCTTGGAGGTGAGATTGAATAGACATCTAGATATGACTCTGAAGAACTTCCTTCCTGCGGTAAAGGAATAGGTATATTTCCCCCATGTTCGTTGGAGTCTATGTTTACGAAAAGAATTTGAACGGTGTCATTCTCATTTTCTTCAGTGACTGTATCATCTAAAGATGGACCTTTTGAAGGCAAGACCGAGTCAACTGCTGCCTCGACCTTTTGACTTTCATCTGGTGTGGATTTAGAGGGTTTATCTTCAATGATAGATTCTTTGATTGACCACAATGGCATGTCAGTTAGATTTTCAACCAGTGATGGACTCGACAAGAGTTTCTGATATCCAAGAGGAAGCCATAGCAGTGAAGCTGGACGGTTATCCAAAACTCTTTTAGCTTCATCTAGGAAGGGACAACGGTGGATGACATGATCGCCTTCACACAGTTTACAAGGAAAATTACATTTCCTTTTCTGTCCAGATACTTCGCTTTCACTAGTTGATGGTGTACTTTCAATACGATCAGAGGTTGATGACACTGGATTGTGCAAACGAGGAGACCAATCCCTTAAGATCTAAGGGATACAAGGACAATCTCGATGATAGTGATCTCATTTGCAAATGACACATGGAGATTTAGGCTTGGATGGTGAAATGTGTGGATTTTCTCTAGACGATGCATGGTTGCTCCATTTTTCCTTTGGCTCCTTCTTCTTCTTATTCTTCTTCTCCTTCCCCTTCTTCTCCTTCTTAGTTACTTGATTTTCAGCTTTACCAGCTTCATTGAGTGAAGAGGAAGGAGGGGAGGGAGAAACGGATGAAGTAGAAGGTTGGGGGGTAACTCTAGTATCATCTAGTTGCTGACTTCATTATTCAGGAATCACGGTGTTTTGAATGATGGAAGTCGAGAAGAGCCATATTGGCAAGCCAATCGTCAATCCTGGAAGTGACAATGTGGCCATATGAGGTGCGCCAACATCTCCCCAAGAGGAGAAAGGACTAGGATTTCCTCCAAGGGGAAATCCTTGGTTGGTGGACTCCATTTTTCTCAACCTAAGACCAACGCAGGAATAGTGATATTATTCCGATTAAAATAAATTTTAGACGCTTTGACACAACTTGTTTTTTCAATTTTTAAGAGTCGAGAAAAAAACAAAAGATGACTCTAGTTGCCTTCGATTTTTAATGAGCCTGAAGTGACAAGTGCTCAGATGGACCTTTTCCTTTAAGGAGTCTAAAAAGGAATGATAGAGACTACTCTAGAAATCTAGACAGAGAGATTACCAAACCAATCGCAAAACTGCAGAATACTTTTTATGGTACGACAGTCAATCTTCCTGAATGTTGTGTTCAGTGCATTGCGATCGATAGGGCGGCAGACACGGCTTCCTAAGGATAAACGATATAGCCTATTGTGGTCTCCCAATATATACTTGACGGTACATGGGAGCACAGGTCCGTACTGGCACTTGTCGTCTCAAAGAGGAGGAATCACCCAACCAACAATGAAAGCGATAGTTACTAGGCTTTACGACACCAAAATACGTCTCTAGCCTAGACTTCTAAATGTTGTGCATTAGGTTCCAAAGCATTTTTATGTTCATTGAATTTATTTTATAGTTGCTCTTGCTTAAGATATTTTCCTTTCAGGTTCACCACATGATGTAGATATATAATTCCTAAAATGTAGTCTAAGATGATAAACAATCATTTAGTATTCTTTTTGCAATGAAAATCCTAGATACTAAGGAAAGAGAAATGAGATTCTTTCAACATAGAGCATAGAGCACACACTAGATGCACTGTCTTAAATCAAACCAACAAGCAATCTAAATGCAAATGCACATGCATGTATTTGTTTTCAGCCTTCTTAATGTGTGAATGGGAAGAAGAATGCTAAGTACAAATCTGAATTATCTCTTCAAAGAGACAGTACTAAAAATTTCTCTTCAAAATATGAAAGGAAGATAATGACAACACTTTGTAATTTTGAATTGAAAACTACTTTCAACACTTGAAAAACTACTAATTCAAATCAAATACAAGATTAACAGTATAATCGACCATCAAGAACAATAGGATTCTTTTCTTTGATTGAAATCGACACTTGCGACACTTCTAAATCAAGAAACGACAGCTCGCACAATACATAATAACATTCACAGTTCCTTGCATGATGGAGGTGGAATGATGGAAAGAAAGGGGGTTTCCATAGTAGTCTATTGATCACAGACAAAAAAACTCCTGAATAGAGCTGAAGAGAGTGAACAAAAAACCAAAATATAGAAGCAGAAGAGGTCTTGTCTAACCAGCACACCTATAACATAGGGAAAATGTGGTGCAGTGCACCTACTCAACACGGGAGGTGCGATGCATTCAAATTCCCAAGAGTAGAAGGTGCGATGGTCCAGGTACGAGACTTCAACTTACTTCTTGGTCACAGTTTGCAACTCAGTTCAGGGATTTACGCCAAGCAAGTGATGTTCAGTAAATATAAATCACAGGGGCTGTTCTAATGTGGTTACTAGAGCCACCACTAGGGCAATTAGAATGTTTGCAAATTGATTGTTTAGTTTATAAACAAAACCTGGAGATAGATTGAAGCATCATTGATCTACTTTGCACTTTCATAGCAAATGTAGTTCGAAGGCTAGCTGGTTTGACTTCAGGCTCCGTCTGTAAGTTTATAAAACAAAAAAATATAGACAAGCAAACAATATATTCGCTCCCCAGTGGAGTCGCCATTTTGTTATCGGGAAATCTAGTGTCCACTCAGAGCTGCTAGTCCCACTAAGACTGGTAGCTATCTTAGAAACAAACAAACTAAAACTACCTTCGCTTTCCTTTATGAGAAGTAGATAAGAAGGGAACAAAGGACAAAAACCTCAGTCTTGTGCTTGGTTCCTTGTTTGGTTCCTCTCCCTTCTAACAGATCTTTCCAACTCCTCCTTCATCTACGCAGCTTCAAAGAGCACCCGTGGAATCAAAGCAGCATAATACTATTGAAGAATAAAGATCTACTACCATAAACAATACAGGACCAGATATATATTGACCACAAAAATGCATATATCATCAAACATACAATATTGTGGAGGAAAACTTGAATAGCTTTATTAATATCAAGAATAGCAAAGAGGATTACAACCAATTGTTCTGACCCAACGTCATCCTCTCAGCATGAAAGCCCTTCTTCACCTCATGAAAAGCTTAGATCACCCAACACTATGTTGTTGCACCAAGAAACCAACAGCTCTTCCTTATAAGATACAAGATTCCAGCCTCTGGATCTCTGTGATGAGGGATCCATATATAGATTATTGTAGGGGGGTGAGTTAGCTTCTAGGATTTTGATTAGTTTCTTCTCTCTGATAGTTCTTGATTCCACTTGGAGATTGATGATCTCTTACTTATCCCTGGGCGAATTCAAAGAGGCAAGTGTCACAGGAGAAGCTTCTAGAAGATTCCATGATCATCCACCTTGCAAACTATCTCTGCCTTTTATCTACTCTCACCCATCGCACCCTACAGAAGGGCATTCCAGATTGCATCGTACTTTTTACACTAAGCAGGTGAGATTCATCGCACCCTCTGCACTGGGCAGTCTATATGGTCCAGTTTAGACCAGTTCTGACCATTTTTCTGTGGAGAACTCCTGGGAGATGATGTAATCAGCTGACCTTGTTCCTTTAGGGTGTGAAGCAACACTTTTAGGGACTTAGAAGCCCTTGGTTTATGGACATGTATGATTGGGGTTGCAGTGCCCAAAAAGGTCTATAACAATGTGATTTGATGGAGGAATATTCGAATGAGTGAGGATTAACTGAAGAGAATCTATCTCCTACAATCTCTCCTCCTTGTCTCATTCAAGTTTCTCCCCTTAATTAGCCAAATTTTCCATGATTTTCTCTCAAAAACCTGCAATTAATGCAAATTAGTCAACTAGGCATAACATATCCCTTTTACTCTAGGTATCAAGGTCCATAAAGTTACCCAATGACGAGGCTCATAAATCTCAGAAATCTTTGAGACAAGAATAATGGCCATAGTTATCACACAAAGCACAAGGCTTATTTCTGCTTAAGGATTTGTTCTTGTTGGTGGAATCAGGTAAGGTGACATGGACCTCAGGAATGTTAGAGTCTAGAAAATTATCAAGGACCACATTCTTAATGCGAGGGAGACTAGGATAATTATTGGTGGCATGCCTAATAACATCACACAAAGTTCATGGAGGAGAAGACTTTGGTGTTTTAGGAGCGGGAGTTTCTTAGGGTGCATTGTCTTTAGGTCCCTTTTTCTAGGCTTCCCCCCCTCACAAGATGCTTTCATAATAATATTGGCTTCCTTTTGAGGTTGTTGTGGAACCAAATCAAAGGAAGGGGTAGGAACAACAAGATGAACCAGGTTCAAAGTTTTGTAAGCCTAGAAGGAGTGTTTGTGGGAGGATCAATGTACCATACTAGGATCCCCAAGGTAATGTTAGGCAGACTCAACATAACCATAACAGGGGTAGAAAATATCCCTGGTGGAGGGAATAGGAATAAGAAATGTATCTGACTTGAGGGGTAATGACCTCAGGGTAATTCTCCTAGATGGTTAAGACCTGGAGGAATGGTTTTGGGCTTAAAAGGACCGTAAGAGATACCATTAAAAGGAAATGGGCCTAGAGGAATTGTACCTAAAGGGTGGGATGAGGTGGGAGCATAAGGTTGTAGAGGGATTGGTTGTTGAGAAGGAATACCTGACTAATTGTTGGCATCTCGTGACACTTGAAGTATGAAAACACTCAAAGAGCTAGGCTCTGAAGGAGTAGGCAGTGGACCATAATAAGCCCTATGCAGCTTGGAATCTTTGTATACTCCAAGAGAAAAATTAGCTAAGGAAGGGATAGTCTTATTGCTAGTCATTGAAGAGACACTAGTCTGAAGAGAATTCTAAGACTAAGGGCCATAGTAAGTCAATTTATTAATAGTGACGATCATTCCATTGTGGGGAAACCAAATCTTACAAAAGACAATGGATGTGACAATAGTTATGGCATAGGTGTAAATATGACCCAACAAGATGTTATAATCTAAAGGAGCATCATTAACTTCGACATTGATCAAGACAGTCTTACCGAAAACAATAATGGGACAGTTGCGATATAAACTAAGGGGCTGTGAGCGGTGACCATCCCAAGCACAGAGAGTGATAGTGGATGGGGATAGGTCAGGGGAACCAATTTCCTTCCAAAATATAGTGACCATCACACAGTTAGAGGCACCTTCGTCTGTGATACGCTACTGGATTGTTGCGTTCTTTATGGAGACTAGTATTTGAAAGAAATTGAGAAAGGAAGGGGGGGATGTTATTCTTTTTCAATGTTGAATATAATTAGATGATCATCAAAGGGACCCAAAATAACTATAGTAGATAGTATAGCTTTCCATTGGGATGGGCACATCTGGAGGACTTCCAACATTGACATGGTAGTAGGAGACTGTGGCAAGTCATCTACTATGGTATAAGTATGGGTGATTTAGAAGAAGCATCATTTCGATGTAATGGATCTTTGGGGATCTTGGGGAGAACCTCTACTTTAGTTAGAGGGATATGTAAGGTGCCATTTCATGACAACAGAGGCTCAATGGAAACTTTGCATTTGGAATTAGACATTGACTTCGTAAGGGCCTTGTCATATCGGCACGATAGAGTCTAGATGGTTACTTGTTCAATATTGTATTTCTTCATAATTCATCATGCAGATATGCTAATGGTTCTTGCCATATTTTCAAGTTTAAGACACTGAATTACCTTATGTGCATTTGGAATCTACATATCCTTGATGGAGAAAAGGATATGTAAGGGGTAAGCCCTGGTATTGCACCAGGGGTGTTGCAACCTTCAGAGGCTCTTCAACTTTACTTTATCAACCCAAGGTTTCTTACAAACTAAGGGGTGACAGTGATATGTACATAGTAGATGTATCATCCTACTCATGCCATCCTCAAATAGGTCAATTGATCATTAGGGTTCCATACCATTCCTCTAATAAAATGAAAAGAGACAAACTACGAAATGTAGAATGTAAATTTTATTCCTAGTGCAAAGAAATTAAATGATTTTCAACTCATAAATGAATGTTTTCAACTTGTAAATGTTATGAAATAATCCAAAGCTTATGCTAATTTGCAGGAAGGAAACTATTCTAAGTTACACTCAATAATCTAACTATTAGGGTTTCCTGAAAATAGATGTTTATTCTACCATTCATAATTCAAGAATGCATGCATTGACTATCTAATTCACACTTGCAGAGTAAGTAAATTTCTAAGTTCCAAATTCAGAAATGAAAGAAATAATGTTATTTGATCTTGCAGGAAAGGAAAAGGACTGAAGGGACTAGTCTAGTTGGCACTTCTGTTCATGGAATCTAAGATGAGGGGTCAAACTACTCCTAAACTAAGCTAGGATATCATTGCAGGTCAAAACAGACTACTTCATGTGTGCTACACGATGTTGTTACAACATTCTTGTACTGCTACAGGATGTCCTAAAATTCTACAGGAAGTTGGTTGAGAGCATTTAGAGGGTAATAATGATGATATGGAGTGTTGTAAGGCTGAATGAAAGTTGGGGGATGTGGAGGGAAGGTGATCAACACCCTTAGCCAAGCCCAACACTTCAATAAGGACGGATTTGGGCTAAGATGGCTACTCACAGAAACTGAAAAATAGAGATCTAGAGCACTGGTTGGAATGCATCGAAAGAGAGTGGAAAGGTCCTAGATGGAGTTGGTGAAAGGTTCCTCTACCTACAGATCCAACAACCCTACAACAACACATGCACATGTTTCTATTTTCATTTGAAAATCATTATAAGATAAGGTGGAAACGATGAGTTAAATTTGGAAAAAAAAAACATGAAACTAATGCTAAGCACTTAATCTATGAAAGGAACTCCCTTCTAATCTACAACAATCATCAAAAGAAAAATAAAAAATATAAATCGTCCCAAGAAATCACAAACAACTATATAACTAATGTTAAAACTTGATCTATGCAATGAAAAACAATTCACATTTTTTTGGGTTGTGATAATGGGGTCTTCTAATCATGATCCCATGAGGGAGATGAGATAGGGGTCACTACCACAATAGTTTTGATGGTTTTTATTATACTGAACTACAAAAACTAATTTACCTCTAAGCTAAAGGAGACATGCTTAAGAAATAACTTATTCAATCTTCTAAGCTAAAAGAAACATGAATAAACTTCAGTAGTTAATCAACATTCTACAGTAAGAGTATAGATACAAGAGAGGAACCTTTTCTACTAGGGTTGGGCCCTAACACAAGAGCTTCAACCCTCTGAGTCAACTCAGTGTTGGATCAAAACAAAACTTCTCATTATCATTCCAAAAGTGTCAAATACATCATCAAAATAATAGTAAAATGTGCTTTAGCTCAATGGCCTCTTGGCTACAATCAAAATCTGAATCCTAATGAGTTCCTTAACCTATTTATTTATACAAAAATGTGTCTACCAACAACTCCCTATAAAATAGGGATGTTTAATGCACCAACTCAAGAATATGTGAATATAACTCTACTTTGATTTGCACTAGCTCGACTGCCAATGAACTCTGCCTGCATGGCTTCCAATGACACTGAGATGATGAGAGATAGAGTGGGGATCTTCGACTGATTGGAGGAGTTAAGGATGTGGACAACCTCCTAGAATATTTCTTTCTTGTTTACTCTGAGTTCTTGCACTCAAATCAACTCAAAATTGTTCCAATTCCTACATTTAACACACATTAGGCCACAAGACATAGCAGCACATCTTTTACTCTCACCTGAGGTAGTACTGGGGGATGCTAGAACTAGGTTTCTGTACCCAAAAAGCTATGTGATGTGGAGGTAGGGCATTTCTTCAGTTCAATCCTAGTCTGGCCTTCACAAACCCTTATCCTTGAAATCCCCAAACTTAAAGTCATTTGCAGTTAAACAAAACTATAAATTTCGTTAAATCATCGAATCATGCATAAAATAATGTATAATAGTAGATCCATATCTTCGCAGATAAATTAATATAATATTAGAGATAAATGGCATTCAATTACGTGTAAATACAGAAAACACATAAGTATAGAAATTGGACACATAATTGCTTCAAATTCTCTTTATTACTTTAGATCTTCCATATATAGATTTTCCAGATCGTGTATACATAGCTGCAGGGCCCTACACACTCAGCTATAGGAGCCTTCCCCTTTGCCAAAAATATAGAAAGAACATATCTTTACAAACTCAAAACATATAAAATCCCATTCTATTGATTGATTACCTTCGACTCATTAAGCACCCTCTATATACTTTTTCCCATTGCAATACCATGGTTCACAAACCATGGGCATAACTCAAAACAATACCAAAACTAAGGGGCATTGACCTTCCTAAAGCCCCTTGACTCCTAGTGAACTACGCTACTCGCAATCCGCTCCTCAAAATGTGAAGACTTTACAAATATTATAAAAACATGACCGAGGGAACCCCATCCCAACAGGCCCCCTACACAAATATGTGACTCGTCCTCTGGATATTTGCTTTTAGGCTACTGAACAAAGACTTCATAGGGAGAAGTGCCTCCGTGCATTTTACTGCTTCCTATCGAACTTCTTTGACCAAATTTTCCATAGTTGGTCCTTCTGCCGCTAGGCCAATTGCCTGTTGCGTTTGTTTCATACTCTTGAGTGTGGCTTCCAGACTCTGTGAAAGATTCCCTACCTCTTCTTCCAATGGATGCACCCATGTAGTAATAATCAACATCTTCTTCCATGACTCCTTGATCTATGCTTACAAGGATGTCCCTTCTTTCAACTGAGTGAACTGTTGCACAAGTGCTAAGGTGTGCATCATTGCCTTGATCTCGTCATACTGCATTTCCTTATCATGGATGGCTACTTCAATATTTTTTACCTGTGCGTCCTCCTACAGTGAGGCCCACAGTCCCAATGTTTCTTCCAGCAGTTGGCTACAGCCCTTGACTGCAGGGTCGAGCTTTCTATTGTCTATTCTGATGGCAGCCTCGCACCTCTCTCAGATCTTCAGTTGAATGGTGGGTTGAAGCCTCAATTGAAGCTCAGTAATTTTCATCTACAGATCAAAATGAACTTTATCCACCTACACCTTTTTTTCTCTAAATGCATCTGCCATATGCTACACTTTGTCTTTAGAAATGGTGTCAGGCTAAATTTTAGCTCTGGAAGCTCACTGCATACTCTAGAAATGGCATCCTCCAGCTGCACCCTTCTCGTAGATGCCTCATTGTGATCTTGGAGAGATTTTTTCTTTTCATCGGAAATCTATTGATTGGTGATCTGCACATCTTTGATCACCATGAGAGCCCATTACTCTCACACCTTAATCTCATCTGTTACACCCTAGTGTAGCTCATGCAATGTGTGTAGGGGGAGTTTGGTGAGGTTAATAATTACGTTCTTATGAAGTTGCATACTCTCCCTCTATGTAACATCATTTATGTGTAAAGATACATAAGTCAGGGGTACGTGGAGCTCTGAAGTGAGTATTGACTACACACTGCCTGATGTCATTGGTTCCATGCTCACTTGAAACTGGCTCGCTTGACCATGACCACTTGAACCTCACTCAGCTGACCATGAAATTCTTTGAGGCCCTCTTGGACCTTCGTTAATATAGACTGGTACTTCTCTTCATCGTAGCCCCATATATCTTCTGTTGCGGACTTGAAAATATCTCGAATTTCTTCAAGGTCCACCTCAAGGAGGACCATGGCCTTCACGTCAGTGGACTTATCATATTTGTGCTTCTTACATGCACCTCCCGCACTTTTCTTCTGTCATTGTTTGACAATAAAGGGAGAATCAACATCCTCCGGATTTACATAGGAGCCTTCACTACCCTAATCAAGTTTTATGTATGTTTCTCTTCTTCTTGCTCATGCCCTAGTTCCTACACAATATTATTTTTGAGGTTGATGGTCACCTTCTTATTTTTCTTTTGTGCCTCTTTACTAGTCTCTATTGTGCCCTCTACAATATTTATCGAAAGGAGCTAGTGTGTCAGCCGCTTAAGGACTAGTTGGGCAATGTCATCTTCGGTAACCAGAAATGGAAATGTTTTCCATTTCTTCGTCAAATTGCACCTCGCCCGGATTTATACATGGTGGAAATTAGACTTACAATCAAATATGTGCCACTATTCCATGATTAGACTTGGTGACAACCTCGGCTTCTGGTTAATCACCATTCGTAACTCCATTTCGAATAATACCCAGATCATCTTGGTTTCTATTGCGTGGATAGGATCCCTTGTTGCCCACATTGAGGCAAATCTGGTGGCCTCACACAACTCTAGAACTGTCGTGTGGAACTTTGAATCCTCTGGTGTCCTCCAAGCTATCAGAGCAAACAATAATAAGAGCCATGCATAGTGAAATTCTTTGTTTTCCTCTTGTGCTTTGCGGAAATCATCTAGGAATTCTTGGCACAGGTATTTTTCCCAATTGAATTGAATCCCCTTGCTACACTACATAGCCAAACATACCACACAGTTTCAAAAAGGGAAAAACATCTATGGGATGGAAAATTAAGGTTAAAGAATACCAAGGGTCCATGCCATGGTATTAGCCCAAAATATTGAGGGGAATTACGATTACTTGATCCAGTCTAAGAATACCATAGGTTCTAAGGGTTGTTTTGGTGCATGGCATTGAAAAAATCTATAGTATATAAGGAGGAGACAATCAAATGGCTAAGTGTGCAAGTGGAAGGGTTTCTCATGAATACTTTTATCTGAAGTATATTTTGTGTTGTAACGACTATGGTTATGATATAGATATGAAACATCATGTGCACCCTTGGATACAATGTTGGATCAGAATCATGAGACCTGAAATGACTTATCATTGTATGATCGAATAATGGATATACTAGATCTAAGTGCTAACACATGTTTTTTCCTTTAAATGCTATGATCTGGGTATATCTTAAGTCTTGAAAAGTTGCGAGGTTATAAGTCATTATTTGTTGATCTATACATGGGTTCACCTCAGTGAAGGCACGTATACATGTGGATTTGACACTTTCAACTAGCGTATGCAGAGGAAGAGCTTGTTGGTCAGAAATTACTGATCTAACAGATTAGTGTTGTTGTTTTACTATTGTTTATCAATAATGTCTTCATTAGGTATGAAGTTAAACTGATTGTATAAGAAAGTTGAGTTTGGGTGACTGATGGATTGAGTAAGAATGGTGATCTTTGCTACTACCTGTTTATAATTTTGTATTATGATAGTAGATCTTCAAAATGTCTTTGGTCAATACATTTTTTGGTTCTGAAGTTTTATGATTCAGTATCTCTAGATGTATACGCGGGTTGGGTTACAGAAAGTAGTGTATACATGCAGGTTGTCCTCATTGAACTAGAGTATACATTCTGACATATGATTTTGGAGGTTGCAATGCGTTCTGGTTGTTGATGTAGTGTTATAGTTTTAGCTCTGTGTTCTGGTGATAGTGATCTGACTATTCAAATTGATTGATTGTGTTTTGCTTCATACTTGATGGGTTTTAGTGATTGTTTAATGCAGTTGTATTTAATGGTTGTATTGCAGTGGTGACCGATTTTGAGCTTCAATGTTACTGATGGGTCCAGTATGAAAATTTGATGAAATGTGGCCTACATATTGTGTTGATGTGTACTAGGAGTATATAGTTTGAAAATTATGAAATGTGGCCCCTAGAGAAAGAGTGAAGTTGGTAGCCTTTTGTAGGTCGACGCATACGTACTGGTAAACATATCAACTAGTACAAGAGCTAGGGGGTTGGAGATCCCTTCCAATAGAAGCTAGAAAATGAGTGAAGGTTGTAGCCTTTAATAGGTAGATTCCTACGTTCTGGAAATATTATGCACCTATACAAAACTTGTAAACACTTTTTAATAAGAAGATTGAAGACTGGGATGATATCAGTGGTGGTTGTTTTCCCACATTAGGTTTCCACCTGAAAGATCCTGGTGTTCATGTGTGCTGCTTATGTGTGTTGACTTATTATGTTCTTACTGTGTATATTTACTACTTATTAAATGCATCACACTCTGATTTAAGTTCAACAGACAGTGAATTAGCTATTTTAAAATTTTATTATCTATACATTGGTTACATTCAATATAATCGCTGACATACGTTGTTTGATTTCTGTAAAATCGCATATATAGTTTGAAAAGGAAAATTATTATTGTGAATGTTTAAATAATGATTCACCTCCCCCCCCCCCCCCAATATTTTTCCCAAAAATTGTTATTAGAGTTGGTCCTTTAGAATAAGCTTGATCACTTGAAGGAAGATCTCTCTAGATGAACAATAACGAAGGAATGGGATCTATCAAACCACCAATATTCATTGGAAATAACTTAGAATATTGGAAGATAAGAACCAGAGCCTATCTTCAATCACTTGGAGTTGATGTTTGGGCAATTGTTGAAGGAGGATACCAATATCTAGCAGCAGTGCCCACAGATCTAGCTGTTGGGCGTGGGATCTCCCAAGGCAAGTTTTGGGGCTTAAAGTCCAGATTTTGACCCAATCTGATGTAAAGACTATGCGTTTTGCAGGTGCAGAGCATGAAGATTGTAAATGATTCATAGGGTTTTCTGCCCTCATTTTTGTAATGTAATGTCGGCTTTAGAAATCTACCCATGGTCTGCGGACCATGGGATTGTATAAATAGAGCGAAGCTCTAAGCTGTAAATCACTGCTGAAGAATAGAAGAAGTAGAGTCATGAAGAAGTGAGTCTTGTCTGAAGTGTACAGTCGAGTCTTAGGGTCATAGAATAGGAGATGGCTCTGCAAATGAGTGCGTAGAGGCCTAGTAGTCTGCAACTGAGTGCACAGGGTGGGACAAGTCTGTAACCTTTGGAGAATTAATAAAGAGAAGCTTTACATCATCTTTGTGTATCTTTTTCTTGTTTTTTGCATTAAATGTATTGGGTATAATTTCCATTTCTGTTGTTTATATGTTGTGTGAACATATATGATTGTGTTGATTAAGTGAATATAAGATAAAGTATCTATTTATGCGAAGATAACTAACTATCATAAAAAGATAAGTAAGACCTATGGTGTAACTTGGGGAAATAGCGTAGATCACTGCTTTAGTAGCATGAAAGGACCTTAGCCCCTAGTTAGGGTTGTGCAAAGGTGATTATAACAGAGAACAAAGGCCTCGCAGGTCAGGATAGTGCATGAAGTGACATATGCGAAGGTATTCACAGTTGGACTAAACCGACCCCTCAGACATCTCATAGGTGCAAAAAATTGGTTCGAGCATCCCCCCATACTTCTTCAGGTGAGACCTCAGTCCACACTCTGTGAGCTATTTCCAAAAGGGCCAATAGTACAGGGACTTGTTTGGCTAATTAACTCTGAACCTGGGTCAGGCCCCATCAAGCCAACAAATGGTTCTGTTACTGGGACTAGAATCTACATATAGATGTTTGATGTCATATCGCTAGAATCCAACTAAGGAAATTGAAGGTTGGTTGGACATGAGGATTCATGAGTTTGCAGTGCATGAGAATAGGAATCTGCAGCTGACAAAAGAAGAGTGGTTAAACTGCTACCTGTACACAAAGATCCACGAAATCTTCTTCATATTTTCCCTACTGAGCTATATCAATGGATGGCGAAGCTAGCAGATAGCCGAGGAAGGTGGAAACTCGACAATCCTATTGTGTGGACCCCAGAATTGGTATGTAGATTGGAAGAATCAGAGGATAAGATCACACACACTATTGATCACTGGCCTGATCGGGTTATAGCAGGATTCATTACTGAATTCATGGTAGATACTTCAATTAGCTACACCAAGGTAGAGCGACGCTTTCTCAAAGGCCCGCGAGTTAGGTATGTAAAGTCTCTGAATATTTGGATTAAAATGTTGTTGTGTGAGAAGAGGGTTATGAAATTACCTTGATGTCTGTAGCTACGCGAAGTGGAAAAACCTAGAGAAACGAAGGAAGTGAGGGGCCAAAGTATAGCCCTTTGATTTCACCTCCATGAGGGGATGAGGAAGAGCTTGTGAAGGTCTTGCAATGAAGTGCGATCAATTTTATAAGGCAGAGGATTCCACACATACCATCCCCACCCACACCACCACTAGTTTCACCATCTTCACCCATACCACCTCTGCCTCCACTGCGAATCAATATGGCAAGCACGATAAACTTTCTTATGTTCAAGGGAGTAATAAATGAAGATCCGGACCAATTTTGGTTCATGATAAGGGTCGTATGGGAAGTGCAACGAGTTACAAATGATAATATAAAGAAAGTGACACTGATCAACACTCTACAGGATCACACGCTGACCTAGCATATTAAGCATTCTAATAGTAATATGAATGTGGGAATCGCAGATATCCAAGTAGCGCAAAACAAAGAGTTTAGCAAGCCAAAGTCATAAGTGCAATCGATCATTGGATTCAAGGAGATCACAATGCTACAAAGAGAGACTCCTTGGGAGCTAGATCAAAGACTGAAGTGTACGATTCACAAAGCTAATATGACTTTGACGAATGGACAGCACTGCGAATGGTTTGTATCATCACTAACGCTGCATTTGAGGAATGCATTGTTGCAAAAAAGGTTAAGGACTCAGGCAGAAGCCTTAGAGATCGCGATGAGGCTGCATGAGATCCCGATGTAGGATCCTAACTTGGAATTTTAGCAGATCCACACGTAGTTGAAAAACTTATGCCTTGAGATGCAAAGTCTAAAACAGGATAGGACAGCTTGACCAGAAGTGTGCGAAGATGTATGGTGTATAAAATGCAAGGGTTAGGGTTGTTAGCACCTAAATCTACCTTAGGCTGAAGAAAGGAAAAATTCAGGGTAACCACAAACCATGCTCAGTCTGGTAGTTAGCCCTACCAGAATAGGAGAGGGCTCTCTCAGTGTCATGCTTAGTGAATAAATACACAATATGACCTGAGATGACGTAAAATGAATATTGATTTTAGGCTAGGTAAATAAATATGGAAACAAGAAGCAAATTTTGATAAATGACTGATTTTTTGGGATGTATGGGACCAACGAACAATATGAGAAGAGAATTTAACACAAAGGCACAGATTATTTCCTGAGGCAAGACAGGCGGAAAGTCTAGCAATTAAATTTGAAATAATGCAAAATGGAAATATTTTTTAGGAGGGTGAAAAGGGCATAAACACATGAATCCTTTTCAATAGAAGAAGAACACAGAACATGAAACTTTCCCACAGGCAGAGCAATAAACATGAATTCTACCTTATCTTACTTAGAAAATTTCACTGGAAACGAATATGAATGAACTATGAAACATAACGAAATACATATGAAACATAAGGAGAATACATTTTCTACACTCACACCACATGAATCTCATGAACCAGAGCCACTGCCTTTCATTAATTCTCTGTCATAATATACAATGAGTAACTGAGTTTCTCTCCCACAGTCTCCCAGAAATTACAACCAACCCTTTGCAAATGGTTTTACATGCAATAACTAGAATTTTCCGTTGGGAAATGGAACGACCCACAGTTGGGGAGTTTTTCAAATCATTGCAAACTGAAAATAGAAAGCCAACCATTAGTGATAGGTGCAGCGTTACAAAAATGACAAATAGCTTCGGTGACTGCTCGCCTTACTTTGTCACTTGGATAGGAGCCAACCTTTAGTGAAAATACTTTAAAATTTGCCTTAGGTGCCGAGAAAAATGTAGTGTAAATGAGTGGGCCCACTTGGAGAAAATCGTGAATCGAAATGTCACAGAGTAGAAGTGATTTTCGCCTTTGGGTCTTTGTACGCTGCGCCGAAAACTATATGCGCCATGTCACTTTGGAGGCATTTTTGAGGTACCAACTGAAGTCCAAATTGTGCCCAAGTATGCGTGTTAGAAAGCCCTACCTGTCTACTTTACAACCCAAGTGGAATTTCTAAATTTGATGCTCATTTTGCCCTCCAAAGCTTCAATCTCCCAAGACTTCTTCCTATGTGTCAAAATAGGGGTAGAGAGGTCATTTTTTGAGTGTTTTTGACCTCCTGGTGACTCAAACGTTGCCAAAAATTCTTTGCCATGCACCAGCAGCCATGATTTTTCATGCTGAATCCAAAAATGCAAACATTTCATGATTTGGAGCTCCCCATCATGCACAGGGAGAAAAACCCTATTTTGTGCACAAAAATTTGTCAAATGACCAAATGTCTCCTAATTTTTTTTTTAAATTTGAGCTGGAGATTTTATATGAAGTTCTATGCTAGGCCACAGAGGCTTTAGCCAAGATTCGGAGCCGATATTTCTGTTTTTGCCTCTTTTGTCTTTTTGTCGCTCTCCTCAATTTCGCTTTCAAATTCCTTATCTGAGCCTTTGAACTCATGTTCCGTGCCTTGTAGTGATAAACCATCTACCTCAATAATGTTTTGTCCTTGTCGGCCTGCTCTAGCAGTCTCTCAAGGTGGATGTCGATCCGCTCAAGCCAAGACTCTCGGTCATTATTAATCTCTTGTTATAATGGAGTGAGCTCAATCCTCCTATGTTGGGCAGCTTGGCAATTCTCACGGATGTTTTGCAGCTCCATGATCTCATGCTGGTCTTTGAGCGGTTTGTTCCTCTACTCCAAATACCTGATAATCCACTTAGCCCTCTCCAAATTGAGAGACAAGGCTTGGATCTCTGTTTGCTACTCCTGGATGGTCCTCCTAAGTTTGGCACTCTCCACATCTATATCATCATCATGAATGAGGATGAAGTCGGCCTCTCATTCACCTGATGGCCCCTCATCATGCATGGGCCTCTTGCCCCTGTCTTGTACCTGTGTTGTCGATTTCGGAAGTGAGGCCCCTTCCACCCTGGGTGGAGATAACACTCGCTTTGCTGTTGCAAACAAATTTCTACTGCCTCTCTGATAGGTGATGGATACCGGCATAGTAGCAGTCTCATGGTGCTCATACTGATGAGAAGGACCACCTATCTCATTTTCAACCTCTGATAGTACTTGTGAAGTGTTGAAGAGGTCGTGGGAGATGAAATCATCCCAAGTAATGCCCTGCAATCCCAGGTGATGAACCACCAAAATCTTAATAAGAGCAAATTGATAAACACTGTTAAGTTGCTGCTGAGGGGTTTTGTGCTGCATGAAGGTGTTCATCCTCCCTATGTTCCTGCAAATGAAATATGAGATGTTCATCATCCGTACCCAGGTAAAGTGCATGAGCAACCTGATGTGATAGGCATATAAATGAGAGAACCTCCCCTTGCAGCTGAAATATTTCATGATCAACTTCATTAGTGGAGCATATTCATCTTTCAGATATCGGAATGGAAATACTCTTTTGAGTTGCCTCAAGAAATTGGCCTTAATGTAAGGCTCATAATGTTGTCAATTGACCTTATGTTTCTTGTACCATGGTTCTCCAACATTCAGTATGCTGGTTGCTAATGAGACAATTTCAGGTGTCAGTGTGAAGGTGACACCGGCCAAGACAGAGTGATCTCCATGTAAGTGAAGCACAAAAGGACAGGCCAACTCATGATGAACTCGAACACTAGCCACCTTTTGACAAAACTCCAAACATGACAAATGCTAGAAACATGACATAGGAAGAGGGTAGGCCTACAATTCTGTAAGGGTGGTTGGTTCATCCCTAACATGTTTGCCACTTTTATGATGTCTCTGGGGAGCCTATTCTTCCGAGGATGAATCACTTTGGGTTTCCATTTCATACTCCGATGAATGCTCAAATGCCATGACTGTTGTATATGGACTGTGCTTGGACTGCCCTTTGATGATGGTATGAAACTATGTGTTGTTATGATCTCCACCACCAAGGGGAACAATGCAAAAGGGAATGTTAGGAAGGGGAATAATATGATGGGATTAGGGGTTATGGGGAGAAATTTTTTTTAGGGACATGTAAGAGGGTTTGGGGATTTTATAAGGTAGGATTTTGGGGTTTTATATTTGACAAATGAGTGGAGGGGATAGGGAATAGGAGTTTAGTAACGTTTTAGGGTAGGGAAAGATGGGGAAAATGGAATAGTGGGGAAGGGAACAATGGAAAGAAGGGTAAAAATGAAAGGTAAAAGGGGGGAGGAACCTTGGTATCAACACAACATATTTGCAACCCTGAGAGCAATGGCTTTGATGATTTCAAGTGGTAGGGTTTAGGTGTTTTTATTGCAACTATACACGGCGATAAATCACCATCATGTTCACAAAAACATATGAGCAACCGAGATGTCAACCCTACCTGGAAATTTCAAGGGTTTCAAGGTGATTTGTTGCAAATTTGGAGCCAAACTGGGCCTTTGTGAGTGTGCGCCGCGTAGCATACCCAGTGCACTGCTCCCGTGTAGTTTCACCACTGTGTGGTAGAGCCCAGTGCGTCGCGCTCCCTCTGTGTGCCACGCCCCTCTGCCTGTGCACCACGCTAATGAAAAAACCTCCAACCTCACTCAAAACGTGTGCTAGCTTCTCACAATCACTTTGCAATGTTTCTCTCTAACCTTGGTGTGAAAAATGACATTGTTCCTTATGGAAATTCTTTATAAAGACATTTGGAGTCATGGTTTTGATTTTTGTTTCTTTAAAACCCACTTTGATAATGTTTTGTTTTGGCACTTTTTCTTGATTTAATGCAACTCTGTATTTCACTTTTCCGTTTGAATTTTTAGCTGAAATGATGAAATTTTTGGAACTTTTTGCAGGGGTTGCTGACATTGCATTTGGCCAGGGAAACCATGACTGCGCCTGAAGAAATCAACCAGAAATTTTTTTGAAAATTATCACAAATGAAACATTGTTTGACTCAAAACAAAGTTTTGAAGAACAGTTGTAATCTGTCAACATGACGATGAAAATCTTTAAATCATAACTTTGTAAGGGTCTCCCTCTAGCCTTCATGGCTTTATTGGACATGTTTGAAGACCAATTTATCTGATCCCTATACCTAATGACTGAAAATGACTCTTGTCCATTAAAAGATCAAACATTGACTATCATGGAATTTAGTGAACATTGATGAAAAGACCTAAGCCAGCAGGTGCCAGACATCAGGGGAAATGACTAACGAGACCTTTCCGTCAGATTATGGCATGCCCCTAGCGAAATGCAGCTGAGTGAATGGAGCGAGACACCTAGAAATGAAATGCAGAAAGAGTTTTGATCTCTAACGGAGGACTGACAAGACTGACTCTAACATTGGCTCCAATGGGGGATGGTAGCTCCTAGGAGGTGCCAAGAACAATAGATCTCTAGAAGAGCTAGACATTGCCTTCATCCATTGGGCTATGGAGTCATTATTTCGACAAACAACATAAGACTCTGACTCATTTATGAAACTAAAATGACCTAAAAATTGACTCAAATTCGATATTGAAATGACGTAAAGACTAACTTGACAAACTATAACCAAACTGAAATAAAATGGTATTTACAGTGACAGTGGAAGTAGTGTCAATAACTTAGAAATGGTGCCTCTTGAGCAGCCGACCATCGATCGGCCCTCCTAGACTATCTTCCCCGTTCATTTCCTTCAAAAGAAAGGCATTCTGACCACGATATGCTACAATATGGAAGGGACCTTTCCAGAGATTCTTGAACTTACCATGCTTACCTTTTTCCTCATTCCTTGCATCCCACTTCAACACCACATCATCCAATTGAAATTTGTCTGCCTTTTCTTTTCTGTCGTAAATTTTCTTAATCTTCTCCTGCAACTTGGACGTGTTCTCGAAGACTTCTTCTTTGGCCTACTGCAAGTGGACCATTTTATTCAACCTTCTCTGCATAGGATCATCTTCACTGTCGGCCTCCTGAAGAAGTTTGACTATCGCGGCTGCGAGAGAGATAGGAAACACTGTATCAACTCCATAAAAAAGCTCAAAAGGTGACGTACCAATGCATTTCTTGTAACTGACCTGATCTTTCCAAAGTGCATTGACCAACCTCTTATGCCATCTCTTCTTGTTTATTTCCAGCAGCTTCTTAATTGTGTTGACCAATGATTTATTCAAAGACTCTGCTAATCCATTGATAGGCAGTTGAGTGACCCAAAATGATGTGATATTTATGACAAAACTATACCATCCTTTTTTATTTGAAAGTTGTTGCGTTATCAGTGATTAACTTATTCGGGCAACCAAAGCGAGACAAGATGTTATTTTCAAGGAATGAAATAATTACCGCATCTGTAGCTTGTCTGGTGGGAATTACTTCAATCCATTTCGTGAAATAATCTGTTGCTGTGAGGATCCGTCTATGCTGACCAAAAGAAGCAGGATGAATTTCACCAATGATATCCAACCCCCATTGCTGGAAAGGAGCACTCACCTCAATGGGCTTAAGTAGTAAAGGCTGTAATTTTTGCCTTCCTTTGAAAATCTAACACTTATGACAGCTCTTCACCACCTTATATACATTAGAAAACAATGTCGGCCAATAGTATCCCGCTCTCAGGACTTTATTTGTTGTTGATTTCCAAAAAAGGTGACCACCACAGTCTCCCTCATGGCAATCCTCCATGACCTTCTTTGCTTCTTTTTCCACCAAGCAATTTAACAGAATGCCACCAGGATCTTTCCAATAAAGTGCAGAATTTAGAATGCAAAACTTGGCAACCTTCAATTTGAGTGTTCTAGCTTTGTTTCTAGTCATGCCAGGCAGTGGTGACAAATTTTTAAGCACATATATGATATCTGAATACCACGGAGAAAGAGCAAACATTTTAGATACTTGAATTGATGAGCCTTCCTCATTCTCATCAGACATAGCAGAGATCAGATTTATGTCTAAGGCATGCAAGTTTGATTCAGCCATTAACTTTGCCAATCCCTGTCCTTTAACAAGCTTTGTGGGCTTTATTTCCACATCATATTCCAACAAAGTTGCAATCCACTTGCCTCGTCTTCCTTCCGGATCTGTCTGCATTAAAACATCTCTGACGGCAGCGTTAGGAACATAAGCCAAAATACAAGAATGCAGAATATATACCCGAAAATCTTTCAATGCTTTCACAAGTGCAAGGGCTTCCTTCTCAATGACGTTGTATTTTAAGGCTGCATCTTATAGCTCTGCTGAAAAAAGAAATTGGTCTTTCGTGATCATCTCTTTTCTACAATAACACAACTACCATAGTATGTTCTGAAGCGAATGAAAACAATATAAAATCCTGAGTGTAGTCTGGGCTGACTAGAACTGGAGCTGAAGAAAGAGCCAATTTGACTAAATTGAAAGATTTTATAGCCTCCTCCATCCATTTCACTTGGTTGTCTTTCTTAAGCATGTTTGTAATCTCTGTTAGGTGTTCAACAAGATTAGGTACAAAGCGGCATAGAAAATTCATTTTATCATTGAAAGATTGAATATCTTTCTTATTCCGGGGCAGATCGATTTGCTGAATCGCTTATACACGTGTTGGGTCAATACGAATGCCATCCTTTGAGATAATGTGCCCGAGCAGTTTTCCTTCTTCCATGGTGAACAAGTTATTTTTCGGATTCAGTGACAGGCCATATTTTCTGCACTTTTGAAAGACAGTTTTTAGATGGTACATGTGTTCTTCATCAGATTTGGAAAACACCGCCAGATCATCCAAGTACACAACCAAAAAGACATCCTTCTCATTTGTGAAAGCCAAGTTCATTGCACGTTGAAATGTGGCACCCTGTTATAGACATTTTTGGGCACTTCAACCCCAATCACAAATTTCCATAAACTGAGGGATCTTAAGTCCCTAAACGGGTTGCTTCACTGCCTAAAGGAACAAGGTCAACTGATTACATCATCTCCCAAAAATTCTCCACTAAAAACTTCTCATAAATGGTCAAAACTGGACCATACTGAAAGCTCCATGCAAAGGGTGCGATGCATATCACCTTCCCAATGTACAGGGTGCGATGCATACTATTTTTCTCCTCTGTAGGGTGCGATGGTCGGGAATAGACAAATGGCAGGAACCAAAATGCAAGGTGGAAGATCATGGAATCTTCCAGAAGCTTCCCCTCTGACACTTGCCACTCCATTTTCGACCAGGGATGAGTAAGAGATCTTCATTCTCCAAGTGGAAGCATGAGCTATTAGAGAGAAGACACTAATCAAGATCCCAAAAGATGACTCAGCTCTCTGTAATCATCTATATATGGATCCCTCATCACAGAGATCCAGGGGCTGGAATTTTGTAACTTATAGAGAAGTGTTGTTGGTATTCTAGTGTACATTCAGAGTGTTGGGTGATTTTGTTTTGCTTCAGGTGAAAGAAGGGCTTCTTAGCTGGAGGATGATGCTGGGTCAGAGCTGCTCATGGTTGTAATCCTCTTGCTAATTTTTATTTGAATAAAGCTATTCTTGTTTCCTTCCATATCTTGGTGTACTCATTTATATATGCTTGTATATCGTTAATGTACATCTGATCCTGCATTATTTATGGATTTAGATCCTTGTTTCTTGCATAGTAGTATGTTGTTGTGATTCTACAGGTCCTTTTGAAGTTGAGCAGATAAAGAGCGAGGAACAAAACTCTATCAAGAAGGAGAGGGAATTGAGTGCAAGACTCAGGTTGGCCCTCTTGGTTCTCCTCTCATCTATTTTCATAAAAGGAATCAATAGTAGACTTTGATTGTTTGTTTCTAAGATAGCCACCCATCTTAGTGGGAGTAACAGCATCCATGTGGACACTATTCCATATAACAAAATGGCAACTCCATTGGGGAGCGACTAGATTACTTGTTAGCCTATTGATCCTTGTTTCTTTTATAAACATACAGATGAAGCCTGAAGTCAAGCTAGCTAGCCTTCGAACTGCATTTGTCATACAAATGCAAACTAGATCAATGCTGCTTCAGTCAATCTCTGGGTTTTTGTTTATAAATTAAACAATAGATCTGCAAGCAATCTAATTGCCCTGAGCAGTGGCTTTAGTAACCTCTTAAATCACCCCTGTGTTTTTACATACATTGATCTGTACATATTCAGCTTAAACACCTTAACTAAACTACAAAATGTGAGTGAAGTCTCATTCAAAGTCTCGCACTGTAACCATCGCACGCTACCTTCAAGGCAGCCTGTATGCATCGCACTTCCCTAATGGAGTAACTTCGCTGCATACTGAGTACACTGTGTAACAGGTGCGATGGTTAGGGAGGACTGATTTTACCCTCCGACTGTGGATTTTTCTCACTATTTTCAGTATTGTTCAAGAGTTTTTGTTGTCTGTAACCAGTGTGCCTCTGTGAATACCCCCTTCTCTAGCATTATTGCACCTCCTTAGTGCAAATAACTATAAACGTTTTTTGTGTATTGTGTGTCGTTTTAGTTCTCTTTTGCAAAAAGTAACATAGTCGAACTATCGTCTCTAGATCTGAAAGTGTCGTAGCTGTCGTTTTTAGTTTTAGAAAGAAATCCCGTTATTTTAGATAGTTGATTATACGGTTACTATTGCATAGAATTTGAATTACTAGTTTTAAAGTGTCGAAAAGAAATTTCCATTTGAAAATCACAAAGTGTCTCTCTTGTTTTCACTTCGTTTTGAAAAAGAATTTTGTTGAGTACAGCCGCTTTAAAAGCAATTCAGCTTTGCACATAGTTTTCTTAGTGTCACTTACACACTAAGGGAGTTGAAAACCAATACATGCATGTGCATTTGCATCTTGAATGCTTGGCTTGATTTAGGACTGTGCATATTAGCGTGTGCTCTATGCTCTGTGAAGAAAAGATGCTTGACTTTCTTCCCCTTAGTAGCTAGGATTTTCATTACTGAAGGAACATAAAACATCTGTTTATCATCTTAGGCTACATTTAGGAATTATACATACATCACGTGGTGAACTTGAAAGGAAAACTGCTAAGAAATATCAACATAAAACAAATCTCAATGAATCTAACAACGCTTTGGAACTTAACGCAACATCTAGAAGTATAGGCTAGAGACGTATTCCGGTGTCGTAAAGCCTAGTAACTATTGCTTTAAGTGCTGGTTGGCTTATTCCTCCACTCTGAGACGGAAAGTGCCAGTATGGACTTGTGCTCCCACGTACCATCACGTATATATTGGGAGACCACTATAGGCTGCATCCTTTATCCTTAGGAAGCCATGTCTGCCGCCCTATCGATCGTAATGCACCGAACACAGCATTTGGGAAGACTGACTGCCGTACTGTAAAAAGTATTCTGCAGTTTTATGATTGGTTTGGTAATCCTCTCTGCTTAGATTTCCAGAGAAGTCCATTTTGCTCCTTTTCAGACTCCTTAAAGGAAAAGGTCCTCTAAGCGCTTGTCACTTCAAGCTCAATAAAAATTGAAGGTGACTAGAGTCATCTTTTGTTTTTTCTCGACTCTTTAAAATTGAAAAAACAAGTTGTGTATCTAAAATTCATTTAATTCGAAAAACATTTTCCCCTTTTATTTTGAGTTGATCAAGTAATCCGAAATCATGCAAGAAAGTCAATCAAAACCCCATCGTTCACGGAAACTTACGAGTCAACCATCGTTGACTCCAGAAGCGAAGCCATTCCGGACGAAGCGAACTCATTTAACCAGATCAAAGTCCCCTAGGTTGGTTGGAGCAAGCACTCCAACATCCTCAGAGACACCGGTTACTCCGAACATTTCTGGAATCCCTGGATCTACGGAAGAAATTCCCCAACAGCAACAGGACATTACAACTGATCCTAGTGTGACGGTCAACACTTCTATTCCTGAACCGGTTCCATCTACGACCGATTCAGAAGGTGTTACTCCCCAACCGTCTGCTGCTGTAGAACTTACATCTTCTTCGGCACCAAAAATATTTTACGGACCTAACGATCTACCTCTTCCTCCTGGATTTATTGCCATTGAAAAGATTCTGGAAGAACCTCCGTCTAACACTCCAACGCAACTTGGAGCTGGGATCACCCTATATCCTTCTTCATCAGAGAATATTCACCCACCCTCGGAAGTTCCTGAAGAATCGTTGAGGAATGTTTTGGATAGACCTAATATATCAGAACAACCGTCAACATCAAGGACTGTGTCACTCGACACAGCAACAGCAGAAGCCCCTTCTGCTATTCCGACAATGTTCGTCGGCATGCCATCTCTCCCAACCAGTTTTCAGTCGCTGGATGGGGTCCATCCTGGGACTATTTCAACAGTATGGAGTGTTCCCGTTTGTTCATCCGGAATTACATCTTAAATCTCTCACGTTGAGTCTCGACAAATTGATCCATCACAAGGTCAATTTGGGCAAACTAGTCCCAACAAGAAAATTATTCCTTTGAGCACTGGATTACTGTTGTATGGAGGGCCATATACCCTTTCATTATCTTCCCAAGAAGGACAACCATGCGTGAGTTCGCAACAAAATTTGGGTTATGATGGAATAAAAACTAGCAGCTCGGTACCAGTCTTGTCTCAACAACCAAGAGTTATATGCTCCATACAACAAAGTTCACCTATGACAAACATTCCCACTACACCGGCTATTGTGGCTGTATCGCAAGTACAAGCGTCACCAATTATATGCCAACCTTAAGTTTCGCAGGTTGCAATACAACAATCTCTTGTACCTCCGACACAACCATAATCACCCACTAGTGGGATGGCACAGGTTCAAATGGGGAACCCTAACCCCCATCTTGGTCAAACAGTCAGTGCTGGACAACAATCCATGGCTTCA
Source organism: Pinus taeda (assembly GCA_000404065.3). Taxonomy (NCBI): domain Eukaryota; kingdom Viridiplantae; phylum Streptophyta; class Pinopsida; order Pinales; family Pinaceae; genus Pinus; species Pinus taeda. Next base: position 142,738 of record APFE030389242.1, read on the forward strand.
CAACCATGGCTGGTGTAATACCAACAACTGCAATTCCAGCAAGCTTACCAAGGATATGAGCAACAAGTCTTTGCGAGTAATGGACAGCCGTATCAACCATATCATAATGGTTATGCCCATCAACCTTACCAAAGTTACCAACATCAAATGCATTATGCTGGTATGCAAAGACCGACTTCTAAAACAATTATGTCTTATCCTGGGTATGCTCAACCAAGCCTAAATCGACAATTACCCTTCGTGGCAACTCTAGAGTTACCAGATCTAAGTTAACTAACGAACGATCCAATTGCCTAAGCCCCTTGGTGGCCAGCGATCCCGCATACACTTCCGTCGGATATTTCTAAATTCAATGGAAATTCGGGTGAAGACCCATCGAATCATGTGATGACCTTTCATCTATGGTGTTCGTCAAACACTCTCAATGATGATTCGATTCGGCTTTGCCTCTTTCAGTGCACGTTCCTTTTAATTGGTCCGGCAGCAAAGTGGTATATCAAACTGCCTATAGCTTCATTTGATAACTTCAATACCCTAGCCACAACCTTTTTAACCCATTTTCAATTACCTATCAGGTACGAAACAGCAACTGAGCTACTTACCAATTTCAAACAAATGACAGCCACTCACATATCCGATCATATTCATGAGTGGCGGCGTCGTCGCAGAATGGTAAAAAAATATGTTCCTGATCAGCTATTGGTTGAATGGTTTATTAAGTCACTATTACCCACTATTACAGAAGATGTGGCAAAGGGGGGAGTCGTCACTGAAGAGCAAGTCATTGCTCGTACACAATATCTAGACTTGATCAACAGTCAGTCTGGCACGCTCTACGATAAAATCCATGACGCTCCTAGATCAGAATTCTTCATTCTTCCGCCTCCTAAATCAAACAAAGACTCTCATGCCAGCGATGGTGTGATAGGCACGACAAGCACTAAAACCGCAAAGGCCACATCGAAAAAGGCCTGCACAGTTTCGAGTCAAGATGCAAATGAAGAACTTCTAGCCTCGGAAGTAAATGTTGTGTCAACAGACAAAGGCAAAGAAACCAAGCAACTAGGATGCAAGAAGAAAAACCGAGGGAAGAAGAAAAACCAGGGAGACTCATCTCCTGGGAAATCTTTTGCGAACCCTTCTGGGAATGCAAAACCCAAATATCCATGCAGTATATGTGACGAGGATCACTGGACCAAGGAGTGTCCATATAAAGAAGAACTTCTAAAATTCTTAAAAAGTTCAAAAACCTCGGTTGTACTGACGGATCCGTTTCCAAACCCAGGAACGAATCTGGTTGCTAGCAAAAATGCTTCCCAGTCCCAAGTGCTAATGTTGTCAGTCTCGAAGAAACTGAATGATACTCTAATAATGACGAGTAAAGATTACGGGAATCCACAGACGTTGAACAACAACGATAAAGATCAACGTAGTAGTTCAACAACGACTTCAACAGAAGTCGTGCCACCTATCATTCCTGAATTAACAATAAAACCACCAAAGGGATTAGTACACAAATTGACGTTTAATCCTTGTGCCTAAGTAGCACAACACTATAACATAGTGGAGGATTTAGCTCAATTGCCATCTGCGATGTCGACTCTTGAAGTACCACAAAATTTCCCTTCCCAAAAGCAGGCTTTATTATCAGCAATAGGTTGGATTGACCCAGCGGATTCCAATCTTGTGGCCTTCAATCACAAAGGATATGACCCTCAGTTACCAGCTCAACTAGCTTTCCTTATTCAAGTGAAAGCCCTCAAAAAAACTGTTCACCAAACAATTATTGATGAGGGGGCATCTACATCTATTAAGTCAATGAGTTGCTGGAAAGATTTAGGCTCACCACCCTTGTCGCAATCATCAACGACGTTAAAAGAATTTGATGGGCGAACATACACTCCATATGGGATTTTAAGTAACTTGCAAGGAACAACCCTTTCAGTACTTTGAAGCTTGCATGCGTCAATCGCAAGTTTCTCACTTTCGGCGATAGGTTTACATCAATGGCCTTCGACTGAGAGATTTTGCGTGGTGTTCGATGCCATGTCCCTTTTTCACACCACGTAAATAGTACTATAGTACCTTGCGGGTCATTGTCATTATTGGTGATTCCTCTCGCACCTGTTAACAACTTACATCATTGGCTGGTGATCAGGCGATGTCTTTCCATGTTCAACTCCAAAAACAATTTTCACATGGATCGCTTTGTACTCCGAGTGAAGATTGACCGAGTTTGAAGACCCCAGATCTAGTTTCATCCATCCAGGCTGCGATATATTCAGGAATATAAAAACATCTAGTGTACATCATTGCCAAACAGATGATCATCTAAATCAAAGGATGATGTGTCCATATCATTAGTCTGTCACACAGACAATCGTGTGTCCTATGTACATGAAAATGAGTTTATAAAGCTGAGCATGAAAAAATGTTTTCATATAATGTATTGTATTGTATCTTATTACAGGTTGCCTCCCAGCTCAAAAAAACTTCAGATCCTCATAATAAAGCATTTCACCCGACATAAAAAATGATTAACGACCTCATGCTTTAGGGGGCAACTATTATAGACATTTTTGGGAACTCCAACCCCAATCACAAATGTCCATAAACTGAGGGCTCTCAAGTCCCTAAAAGGGTTGCTTCACTGCCTAAAGGAACAAGGTCAACTGATTACATCATCTCCCAGAAGTTCTCCACTGAAAACTGCTCATAAATAGTTAAAACTGGACCATACTGAAAGCTCCATGCAAAGGATGCGATGCATATCACCTTCCCAATGTACAGGGAGTGATGCATACTGTTTTGCTCCTCTGTAGAGTGCGATGGTCGGGAATGGATAAATGGTAGGGACCAAAATGCGAGGTGGAAGATAATGGAATCTTCCAGAAGCTTCCCCTCTAACACTTGCCACTCCATTTTCGACCAGGGATGAGTAAGAGATCTTCATTCTCCAAGTGGAAGTAGGAACTATCAGAGAGAAGACACTAATCAAGATCCCAGAAGATGACTCACCTCTCTGTAATCGTCTATATATGGATCCCTCATCACAAAGATCTAGGGGCTGGAATTTTGTAGCTTAAAGAGAAGTGTTGTTGGTATTCTAATGTACATTCACAATGTTGGGTGATTTTGTTTTGCTTGACGTGAAAGAAGGGATTCTTAGCTAGAGGATGATGCTGGGTCAGAGCTTCTCATGGTTGTAATCCTCTTGCTACTTTTTATCTGAATAAAGCTATTCTTGTTTCCTTCCATATCCTGGTGTACTCGTTTATATATGCTTGTATATGGTTAATGTACATCTGATCCTGCATTATTTACGAATTTAGTTCCTTGTTTCTTGCATAGTAGTATGTTGTTGTGATTCTAGAGGTCCTTTTGAAGTTGAGCAGACAAAGAGCGAGCAACAAAACTCTGTCAAGAAGGAGAGGGAATCGAGCACAAGACTTAGGTTAGCCCTCTTGGTTCTCCTCTCATCTATTTTCATAAAAGGAATCAATAGTAGACTTTAATTGTTTGTTTCTAAGATAGCCACCCATCTTAGTGGGAATAACAGCATCCGTGTGGACAGTATTCCTGTATAACACACCCATGTTCTTCAAACCAAAAGGAATTTTAGTGTAATGAAAAGTTCCCCACAGAGTGGTGAATGCTGTCTTGTCTCGATCATCTTCATGGACAGAAACTCGGTTATATCCATAATAACCATCAAGTAGTGACATACGAGATGCTCCCACTACTCGCTAAAGTATATGGTCCATTTTGGGCAGTGGATAGTTATCTTTCAATGAAACTTTATTGAGATTTCTAAAATCAATGCACAAGCAAATCTCACCTGTCTTCTTTCGTACGGGCACCAAAGTAGAGATCCAATTCGAAAATCTAATGGGAACAATGATTCCTGATTTGTACAACCTGTTTATCTCCTTTTCAATTGATGATAGCAGCTTTGGATTTAGCCTTCTCAACTTTTGTCTGAAAGGTTTCTGATTGGGCTTAATGGGTATAGTGTGCTGAATTATATTGGTATCATATGTCTTTAAGTCAGAATAGTCCCAAGCAAACACATCTGCAAATGAAGACAACAAATTGATATATTTGGCTTTGATCTTTTGTGGCAATTCTTTAGACATTTTTACCATTTTAGGATTAGAAGTTGTTCCGACATTGACCTCTTCCACACCCTTCTCTGTTGGCTGCAATGTTGGTTTGCAGGCTACATCATCTTAATCAAAGAGTTCTTCTAAAGGTATCAAGCCTTTAGGAATAACGTTATTCTTTAGCTACAACATGTCCATTTGATTGATCTACACATCATCTGTACCATTACCTTTACCATCATCATTTTCTACATCAATTGAGGTTTCTTTGAACTTACCTTTGTTTTCTAGAAAATCATCAATCTCCTCATCATCTTGGAAAACTTTCCAATATCTCTGATTGTCCGGGATGGTTGGACGATGCTTGACATGGATTTCAAATTTATTACTGGAGTTCATTGGGATCTTCAAACTACTTGCTGCCTTAGCAAGAGCATCAACAATGTTATTTTGTATACGAGGCACACATGTCAAGGTATATTCTGAAAATAATTTTAGGATGTCTAGGACTACATTACGGTAAGCCAGCATCGGAGGATGCTTTGCTTGATATTCTCCTCTAACCTGCTTAATCACCAATTCGGAGTCGCCATATACTACAATCCTCTTAGCATTCAACTTTCTTAGAATTTTTAGGCCAGCAATCAGAGCTTCATACTCATCTTCATTGTTTGAACAATCAAAAGCTAATTTGTAAGAGCATAACTGCATGTTACTAGGCACTTTGTTTGGGGCGGAGAAAGGACTGCATACCCAAATCCCAATTCCAACGCCATCATTTCTCACTGCTCCATCGAAATCCATGGTCCACAAACCTTCTTCCTCCTCTTGCAAGCGTTGAAAATCTGTTTGTTGTGCTTTGTTTGCTTGTTGTCCATTACTTTCAGCTGATCGCTCAACCATGTTCTGTTGTTCTTGTCCTTCTCTCTTTAAAACCCCTCTGAAATTTTCTATTATTTCTAGAATATCATCTGCTTCTACTAACTGACTATCGATATCATTGAAACTATCAGAATACAAAATGAAAGACTCTAAATCTGTATGTACATAATTAATCAGATGATTTATTGGTTTCTCCTTGCTTTTAATCATTTATTTCATTTTTTGTTCCCGATACAGTTTCCTAATTTGGCAAAACACTGGAATCATTGCATAGGAGAAATCTAGTTGCAGTGTCCCTTTCAATTTTGCTAACCAAGACCTAGAAAGAAGCATGCCAAACCTGGGAGGAATATCTGCTACAACAATGTCCATCAAAACATTCTTCATTGGGAGTTGATCCAGACTCACAACCAAGTCTTTGATGAGCCTGATACATCTTACTCTGTTGGAATCAAACAAATAGAGATCATGGTACTTGCCGGGTGATGTTCAGACCCAACTTATCCATGATAGCCTTGGGCATAAGATTGTGAGAAGCTCCGAAATCGAACATGGCATTATGTAACACAAAGTCATGCAATCTTAAACTGATATAAAAAGGTGGAAAATCACTATCAGGAGAATCACCATTCGACGTTGGCCTAAAAATCATTTTGGGTTGATCATCTTCAACATTCACCATGTCAGACATTGGGTTAAAATTCAAAATTTTGGACACTTGACTTCTATAATTGTTGTTCCTCATTATTTCAGTCAAGGGAATGGATACCTTCAATTTAGAAATTTCATTCTCTAAATTAAAAGCAGGAACCTTTTCTACCTCTTTGACTAGGATTTCTTTCATTTCCTTTTATTTCGATGCAATTGGCTGATTTGATTTTTCTGCTGATGATGATTTGCTGCTATCCGGATCAACCACCTCCTTTCCTTTCCTTTGTGCAACAAATGGATCATTCTTTGATGCCTCAACGTCCTTCCTCTTCTGAATTGGTTTAACCAACACGTCTCTGTTTCTAAGTGAATACCGTTGCTGCTGGGTGGAGAGAGCATTCATATAGCCTCTTTGGTACTCATCTGATTCTTCCTCCAAAACAGTGTCATTTGCTAGAATAAAATCTGCATCTTTGTGTACAGTCCAACTTTCTGCATACTCCTCATCCTCGGTAATATAAATAGGCAAATCATCAGGAGTAAAGAAGTGGTTTTCTTCACCTATTACATTCCCATCCTCATCTGACTCTGGTCCATGCACAAAATCTTGCTGCAAAGGTCGTTGTACTAGTTGCTGTGTTGTCTGCTCTTGGGCTCACTGATCTCTCTACCTTATTCTAAATTGTGGCTATTGCTGGCCACAAAAGTTAGGATTTCTAACTTGTGGCTCAGGTTTGTCAAGTTTCACCATTTCAAGCACCTGCTCTACCTTCCAGAGTAATTGATCTACCAAGGAAGATTCTTCTTTTACGGTGACCTTCTTCTCTACCTTTGCTCTAGCCCTCTTGGTCAGCAGATTTGCTTCAACGCTGACCGCGATATTCTGCATGTCTTCCATTGTGGCCGGTTCTCTCTCTCTTAATTGATAAGCCATGTCAGCATCAAAACCATCCAGAAACTTCACCATGGCTAGCCCCACAGGTGGCCTTAGATGATTGGCAATTTCATTATAAATAGAATTGAATCTAATGCAGTAGTCTTGGACCAACTCACTAGCGTTTCGTTTGATTTGCTCATATTCAGCAAGAATTTAGAGAGGATTCTTTTTCACTTCCCAGTGGCCTAAAAATTGTCTTTGTAGGTCGACCAAGGTAGCGATACGTGCAGCTGGCAAACCTCTGAACCATTTCCTCACTTCACCTCCAAATGTCTGTACAAAGAGTCTCATTTCCACATTCTCTGCATCAATCTCATGAAGTTCACAGAAATCTGCCATTCTATCCACATGTTGCTAAGCGGTAATGTTGTTAGGAGTGCCATCAAACAACGGGATTTTGCTTTGATAATCTGTAGGCATATCATCTAAAACTTGAAGAAGCGCAAGAGGTGCAAAACCAGCAACCATCACTCTTGGTGGGTTTGGTCTTGGAGGTGTTGGAGGAGTGTGCGCAGTTTGTAGGGGGTTAACAATTGGAATTTGAAGCTGTGCTACAATGTAATTATCAATTGATCGGTTAGCCCTTTCAGTTTCCAAGTCTACAAGAAAACGTGGATTGGGGATAGTAAAGTCAACCACCCTTTCGGATTTGGTCTTGTGCAATGATATTTCAAACTGCTCATCAAAATCTAGCTCTTCAAGATACTCGAAAATGTCAAGACATGAATGGGATTTGAACATGGGAGATATAGAGCTCTCTTGACAATGAAGTCTTGGAACCAAATTGGGATTTTCATAGATGTACGGAGGATCTGGATCTGGATTAGCTCTGGTATATCTTCTAGAAGCCAGCGTGTTGTTAAGAAAAATCAAAAGGATACAACCAACTCACTCAGCCTATCGAATCCTAAACTTATCATCCGGAAGCTTACAATTATCGGAAGTAAGGGGTATAATTTCATGTCCCCAGTAGAGTCGCCACTATGTTAGCACCTAAATCTACCTTAGGCTGAAGGAATGCAAAATTCAAGGTAACCATAAACCACGCTCAGTCTCGTAGCTAGCCCTACCAGAACACGAGAGGGCTCTCTCCGTGTCATGCTCAGTGAATAAATACACAATATGATCTGAGATGACGTACAATGAATATTGATTTTAGGCTAGGTAAATAAATATGGAAACAAGAAGCAAATTTTGATAAATGACTGAGTTTCTGGGATGTATGGGACCAACAAACAGTATGAGCAGAGAATTTAACACAAAGGCACAGATTATTTCGTGAGGCAAGACAGGCGGAAAGTCTAGCAATTAAATTTGAAATAATGTGAAATGGAAAGATTGTTTAGGAGGGTGAAAAGGGCATAAACACATGAATCCTTTTCAACAGAAGAAGAACACAGAACGTGAAACTTTCCCACAGGCAGAGCAATAAACATGAATTCTACCTTATCTTACTTAGAAAATTTCACTAGAAATGAATATGAATCAACTGTGAAACATAACGAAATACATATGAAACATAAAGAGAATACATTTGCTACACTCACACCACATGAATCTCATGAACCAGAGCCATTGCATTTCATTAATTCTCTGTCAAAATATACAATGAGTAACTGAGTTTCTCTCCCACAGTCTCCCAGAAATTACAACCAACCCTTTGCAAATGGTTTCACACACAATAAATAGACTTTTCCATTGGGAAATGGAATGAACCATAGTTGGGGAGTTTTTAAAATCATTACAAACTGGAAATGGAAAGCCAACCATTAGTGACAAGTGCAGCGTTACAAAAATGACAAATAGCTTGGGTGACTATTCGCCTTCCATTGCCACTTAGATAGGAGCCAACCTTTAGTGAAAATACTTTAAACTTTGCCTTAGGTGCCAAGAAAAATGTAGTTTAAATGAGCGGGCCCACTTGGAGAAAATCACGAATTGAAATGTCGCGGAGCGGAAGTGATTTTGGCCTTTGGGTCTCTGTGGGTCGCGCCCAAAACTATATGTGTTGCTCCACTTTGGAGGCGACTTTGAGGTACCTACTGAAGTCCAAATTGTGCCCATGTGTGCTTGTTAGAAATCCCTACCTATCTACTTTCCAACCAAAGTGGAATTTCTAACTTTGGTGCTCATTTTTCCCTCCAAAACTTCAATCTCCCAAGACTGCTTCCTATGTGTCAAAATAGGGGCAGAGAGGTCATTGTTTGAGTGTTTTTGACCTCCTGGGGACTCAAAAATTGCCCAAACTTCTTGGCCATGCACCAACAGTCATGATTTTTCATGCTAAATCCAAAAATGCAAACCTTTCATGATTTGGATCTCCCCATCATAAGCGTCGCGCCAGTGGCGCGGCACACAGGGAGAAAAACCTTGTTTTGTGCACAAAAATTTGTCAAATGACCAAAATTGTCCCAAATTTTTTTGAAATTTGGGCTGGAGATTTTCTATGAAGTGTTATGCTAGGCCATAAAGGCTTCAGCCAAGATTCAGAGCCAATCTTTCTCTTTTTGCCTCTTTTGTCTTTTTGTCGCTCTCCTCAATTTCGCCTTCAAAGTCCTTATCCAAGCCTTTGAACTCATGTTTCGTGCCCTGTAGTGATAAACCATCCACCTCAATAATGTTTTGTCCTTGTCAGCCTTCTCTAGCAGTCTCTCAAGGTGGATGTTGATCCGCTCGAGCCAAGACTCTCAGTGATTGTTAATCTCTTGCTCTAATGGAGTGAGCTCAATCCTCCTATGTTGGGCAGCTTGGCGATTCTTGCGAATGTTTTGCAGCTCCATGATCTCATGCTGGTCTTCAAGTTGTTTGTTCCTCTACTCCAAATACCTGATAATCCACTTAGCCCTCTCCAAATTGAGAGACAAGGCTTGGATATCCATTTTCTGCTCATGGATGGTCCTCCTAAGTTTGGCACTCTCCACATCTATATCATCATCATGAATGAGGATGAAGTCAGCCTCTCATTCACCTGATGGCCCCTCGTCATGCATGGGTCTCTTACCCCTATCCTGTACCTCTGTTACCGATGTTAGAGGCAAGGCCCCTTCCACCCAGGGTGGAGATAACACTCGCTTTGCTGCTGTGGACAAATGTCTACTGCCTCTCTAATAGGTGATGAATACCGGCATAGTAGCGGTCTCATGGTGCCCATACTAATGAGAAGGACCACCTATCTAATGTTCAACCTCTAATAGTACCTGTGAAGTGTTGAAGAGTTCACGAGAGATGAAATCATCCCAAGTAATGCCTTGCAATCCCAGCTGATGAACCACCAAAATCTTAATAAGGGAAAAGTGATAAACATTGTTAAGTTACTGCTGAAGGGTTTTGTGCTGCATGAAGGTGTTCATCCTCTCTATGTTCCTGCAAATGAAATATGGGATGTTCATCATCCATACCGTGGTAAAGTGCATGAGCAACCTGATGTGATAGGCATATAAACGAGAGAACCTCCCCTTGCAGCTGAAATATTTCATGATCAACTTCATTAGTGGAGCATATTCATCTTTTAGATATCGGAATGGAAAGATTCTTTTGAGTTGCCTCAGGAAACTGGCCTTAATTTAAGGCTCATAATGTTATCGATCAACCCTCTGTTTCTTGTGCCATGGTTCTTCAATGTTTGGTATGTCGATTCCTAATGAGACAGTTTCAGGTGTCAGTGTGAAGGTGACACCGGCCAAGATAGAGTGATCTCCATGTAAGTGAAGCACAAAAAGACGGGCCAACTCATGATGAACTCGAACACTAGCCACCTTTTGACAAATCTCCAAACATGACAAATGCTGGAAACATGACATAGCAAGAGGGCAGACCTACAATTCTGTAAGGGTGGTTGGTTCATCCCTAACATGTTTGCCACTTTTATGATGTCTCCGGGGAGCCTGTTCTTCTGAGGATGAATCACTTTGGGTTTCCATTTCATACTCCTATGAATGCTCAGATGCCATGATTGTTGTATATGGACTCTGCTTGGACTGCCCCATGATGATGGTATGAAACTATGTGTTGTTATGATCTCTGCCACCAAGGGGAACAATGCAAAAGGGATTGTTAGGAAGGGGAATAATATGATGGGATTAGGGGTTATGGGGAGAAATTTTGTTTAGGAACATGTAAGAGGGTTTTGGGATTTTATAAGGTAGGATTTTGGGGTTTTATATTTGACAAATGTGTGGAGGGGATAGGGAATAAGAGTTTAGGAACATTTTAGGGTAGGGAAAGATGGGAAAAATGGAATAGGGGGGAAGGCAACAATGGAAAGAAGGGGAAAAATGAAAGGTGAAAGGGGGAGGAACCTTGGTATCAACACAACAAATTTGCAACCCTAATAGAAATGTCTTTGATGATTTCAAGTGGTAGGGTTTAGGCATTTTTATTGCAACTATACATGGCCATAAACCACCATCATGTTCACAAAAACATATGAGCAACCGAGATGTCGACCCTACCTGGCAATTTCAAAGGTTTCAAGGCAATTTGTTGCAAATTTGGAGCCAAACCGGGCCTTTGTGGGTGTGCACCCTGCAGCATACCCAATGCGTCACGCCCTTTGTGTGCACCGCGCCCATGTAGTTTCATCACTGTGTGGTAGCGCCCAGTGCACCGCGCTCCCTCTGTGTGCCACCCCTATGAAAACACCTCCAACCTCACTTAAAACGCGTGCTAGCTTCTCACAATCACTTTGCAATGTTTCTCTCTAACCTTGGTGTGCAAAATGACATTGTTCCTTGTGGAAATTATTTATAAAGACATTTGGAGTCATGGTTTTGATTTTTGTTCCTTCAAAACCCACTTTGATAATGTTTTGTTTTGGCACTTTTTCCTGATTTAATGCAACTCTGTATTTCACTTTTCCATTTGAATTTTTAGCTAAAATGATGAAATTTTTGGCACTTTTTGCAGGGGTTGTTGACATGGCATTTGGCCAAGAAAACCATGACTAAGCCTGAAGAAATCAACCAGATTTTTTTTTAAAGATTCTCACAAATGACACACTGTTTGACTTTTCTTCAAAACAAAGTTTTGAAGAACAGTCGTAATCTGTCAACATGACAATGAAAACCTTTAAATCATAACTTTGTAAGGGTCTCCCTCTAGCCTGCATGGCTTTATTGGACATGTTTGAAGACCAATTTATCTGATCCCTAGACCTAATGACTGAAAATGACTCTTGTCCATTAAAAGATCAAACATTGACTGTCATGGACTTTAGTGAACATTGATGAAAATACCTAAGCCAGCAGGTGCCAGACATGAGGGGAAATTACTGACAAGACCTTTCCGTTAGATTATGGCATGCCCCTAGCAAAATGCAGCTGAATGAATGGAGCGAGACACCTAGAAATGAAAGGCAGAAATAGTTTTGATCTCTGACGGAGGACTGACAAGACCGACTCTAACAAGGGTCATGATAAGGACCACTGCCCGGTGTTCACAAATTACCTTGAGGGAGGAGGACCAATGCCATTAAGACTAGAGGCATAGGCAAGACCTAGCATGGCACCTGCTTTTTCGTGCGCGATTTGTCAAATAAGAGGAAAGCATGCTACGGACAACTTCCATTTGTTACAGAAGTACATGCAAAATTCGCAACAGTTGTTCTGTAATTTTTGTAGATTGGTTGGACATGATGAGCGCACTTGTAGAAGTTATGAGCTGATGATGGATAGAACTCCCACCTATAGAGTTCAAGCTAAAATGCAGCCTCTAAACCAAAATGTAGGAGTGACGCAAACTGGATTTCAAGAGCGCGGATGAGGCCAAGGTGGAGGATGACCTAGAAGGGGTTGTGGACAGCTGATATGCTACAATTGCAGAGGACTAGCACACTATGCCCATGATTGTATGAACCCAATGCATCCATCATGTCTATATTGTACCTTTTTTTACCATGAAATAGAAGATTGTCCTATGCTAATAGCTAGGATACACGACAAGGGATCATTATCGCCTCCCCCAACTCAGAACTTGCAGATGATGAGTTATGATCCACACAAGGAAGATCCAAGTGTGAACATTGTGCTCTGAAATGGAATCACGATGGGAGATGATAAATGCAAACAACCCAAAGATAGTACTTGGGTTCGCAAGGCTCCAATGAAAGAAGAAGAGTTTGATTTGGAGTGCGTTAAGGAAACCTCCATGGAAGCTAAGAAGAGCTTCGTTGATGCCTCCACTTCAGGAAGTAAAGATAGACTGGAGCCAGAAATGGATACATCTATACTGACGATGTTCTTGGAAACATGCATGAAGCTACTACGTGAGAGTAAGGCTATAAAAGGATTGCAGGAACTCATTAATAGATCTGTTGGGACCATGCCAGGAGAACCACACATAGTATGGAAGATTGGAAAGCATACGACAAGGATGGGAAGAGAAATGAGGTTAACTACGCAGATGGAGAATATGAGATGGACCAAGTAATTCTAGACTTAGGATTGGATGTGAATGTTGTACTGAAGCAAACATGGGAGTGCATGGGAAGGCCTATGCTACAATGGTCTCCTATCTAGCTACGAATGGCAAACCAACAAAAGATAATACTTATGGGGTGATTGCAGGGAATCACAATGGATATTGAGGGAGTGAGCATGCTAGCAGACTTTGAAGTGATAGAGATTGTTGATGACACCAATCCCTATCCTACTATCTTAGGAATTGATTGGGCCACTGACATGAATGGGGTGATTAATATGAAGAATCACAAGATGATTTTTGAAAAGAAGTCACTATGCGCAGTTCTACCTTTGGACCAGGCTGAAGGATCGCACTATACAGAGTCAGTGCATGATTATGAAAGTGATGATGATTTAGACTGCATCTACAAAATAATCGCGCGAGAGCAAGATTAGGCAAATCCCACTGCAGACGAACAGATCTCATGGGAGTGCAAAAGCTCCTGCACTTTGGATTCGAATGAGGAGATAGAGCGATGGCGGAATGGGTTGCATGAGGTAACCATGCTGAATTGTAATATGATGACAATGTTTCTGCACTACGTATCGACAAAAGTGAGGGATTTGCCTACTTATGATGAGGTAAATGAGGGATTTGCCTACAATGTTTCTAGGCTTTGAAGTGGGTACTGCGCGCTACAACCATGAAGTTGTGGGGTACGCACCAAGGAAGATTTGAGGATTGGCACAAATGTAGGAGAATGTTGTGCATTTTTTTTTTGAAGCCTAAGATGTGACTAATAGACAAGTATGATGGATGGGATGGTCTGCACGCACACCTGGCCAAGTGGAAAAAGGCCTATGGAGAAAAGCCACAACCTAAGTGTTATACCCTAGATGTTATACCCATGAACTGGTATATAGAGACGGAGCTATGCCATGAGACAGTTGAATGGGATATCTTGCGCAAAGGTTTCCTGTTAACCTTCACTTTTGAGGATCATTAGTGGGACACCGTTGATGATGTGCTCCAAGAGGTAAAAGCAGTTACCTTTAGGATACCACAAGAGTCGATATAATCGATTTAATATGAATGGGATACTAATCTGAGCTGTGCACTGGAATGTTATAATGTAAATGTTGAATAAGAAGATAAGGATCTACGGAAAATTAACATTCCAAAAACAGAAGGCCATTATGAGGTTCAAGGACCACAGATTGAGAACCCTGACATAACTGTGCCAGTAAAGACAAAGCAAGTGAACATTGGTACAGAGGCTAAACCTAAGTTTGCAACACTCGGTGACTACTGGGATGATATGATGGTGGATAAGGTTGTTGAGTTACTCTGCAAGTACCAGGACTTATTCCCGACCAAGATCACGAATTTAAAGGGAATCATCGAATATTTAGGAATGATGAGGATCACATTAAATCCCAACGTGATGCCAGTTAAGCAGAGGCCTTACCGCTTAAATCCGAAATACAAGGAGAAGGTTCGCATAGAACTAGACAAAATGCTCACAGCAGGAGTGGAAGAATCTGATTCGGTAAGACCTATGGTGGTGTAGGAAAAGAAGAAGAAGGGCAATATAAGAATATGCGTGGATCTTAGGAAATTGAATGATGCATGTGTGCATGATCCATCCCCAATTCCGTTCACAGATGAAGTATTAGAAAATGTCAGTGGATAGGAAGCATATTCTTTCACTGACGGGTTCTCAGGGTACCACCAGATCAAAATCACACCGGAAGATATGAGCAAGACAGCCTTCACGACTGAGTGGGGTTGCTTTCAATACATTGTTATGCCGTTTGGGTTGAAGAATGCGTCGGCCATATTTTCACACGTGGTTGTTGGAACATTCAAGGAATATATCCAAAAGTTCCTAAAGGTTTATTTTGATGATTGGATTGTATTTGGGTCGGTTAAGCACCATGTAGCGAGCTTACACTTCATACTGGATACCTACCGAAGATACCAAATCACGCTTAACCTCAAGAAGTGTATGTTCCTCCTTCGTTTCAGGAACCTATTGGGACATGTGGTTTCCAGACATGGAATGATGGTAGATCCCATGAATATTGTGGTGATTCTGAATTTGGAAGCATCGCAAAGTGTGATACAACTGTGCACTGCCCTGGGACATATGGGGTGCTACAGGAAGTTCATCAAAATCTATGCCCAGATCACCATGTCGATGGAGAAGTTGCTAAAAGAAGATGTCACATTCTGTTGGAACGATGATTGTAAGAAAATCCTAGATGTACTAAAAGAAAATATGGTAACTACGCCAATCTTGGTCTTCCCGAACTAGGATGAGGAGTTTCATGTTCATGTTGACGCATCGTGTATAACACTAGGAGTGGTACTAACATAGGATGGTGGAGAGGGCTTGGATCACCTTATCGCGTTCACAAGTCATAGATTGTCTAAAGTAGAAAATAACTATTCCACCACTGAATGCGAGGGACTAGCTATGGTGTACGTGCTCCAGAAATATCGGCACTATTTGCTAAGGGGACACTTCAAGATGTATACAAATCATGCTGCGTTGAAATACTTGGTCTATAAGCCTGTGTCGAGAGGGTGCATATGGAGGTGGCTTTTATTGCTCCAAGAATATGATTTTGAAGTTGTTGTGAAGCCTGGACAACTGAACGTGGGACCAAATCACCTGTTGCGCATTGAGATAGGGAAGGAACCTACTAGTCTGGAGGAAAGATTACCTGATGCACAACTCTTTGTTGTGCACGTAGTGGTTGGACACTTTGAAGATATAATCCACTTTCTCATGACTAGAACTCTACTAAAGGAGTACTCTATCCAGCAGAAGAAGGAACTAGTGGTGCACACAGTAGATTTTTATGTCATTATGGGGCACCTATATAAGATGAGCAATGAGGAGACACTGCGAAGGTATGTACCTAAATTTGAGAAAAGACATATCCTCACGGATGTGCATGGGGGCACTGCGGGAGGACACTATGCAAGGAGAGCAACCACACAAAAGATTCACCGTGGAGGGTTATGGTGGCCAACCCTTCATCAGGATTCAAAAGCACATTGCAAGGCCTGTGATGTATGTCAAAGAACATGTAAACCATCATAGAGGGACAAGATGCCTTTGAATCTGCAAATGACATTGCAACGCTTTGAAAAGTGGGTGATCAAATTCATAGGACCTATAAAACCTCAAAATAAAATGGGTGCGAGATATATTATCACTGCGACAGAGTACCTAACGGGTTGGGCAGAAGCGCAGCTGGTAAAAGATTGCACAGCCATGATGGACACGATATTTCTATATGAACACGTATTGACACTATTTTGATGTCTGAAGATCTTGATGAGCGATCGCAGTACACATTTCCTGAACACAGAAATCAACGCGCTGACATAAGTGTTTCAGGTGTATCATTAGAAAAGCACACCATATCACCCACAAGCCAACAAGACAATAGAAGCATTTAATAAAATATTGGAGACTGCACTGACCAAATTATGCCACGTGAAGCAAAGTGATTGGGACCTGGGCATACCTATAGTATTATGGGCTTATAGGACGACATGCAAGAAACTGACGGGACAAACACCTTTCCAATTGTTCTATGGAGTGGAAATCGTAATGCTGATGGAATACATCATGCCTAGTCTACGCATAATGGTGCTCATAGGTATGACGAACTGTGCAGCCCTGGAGGAGAGGCTCGTGCAGTTGGAGGAACTCAAGGAAGAACAATTTTTGGTTGGATTCCATCAGCAGGTACAAAAGCAGCATGAAAAGGCCTAGTATCATCAACATATTAAGTTGCACACCTTCAAGGTGAATGATATGTTGTTACTATATGATAGTAAGTTTGACAAATTCTCGGGAAAATTCAAAATGCATTAGCTGGGACCCTATTTTATTAAGAAGGTCACAGATGGAGGCATGATACAGTTGGTAAAGTTAAATGGAGAACCTTTCCCAAGAAAAGTGAATCGCAGTCAGTTGAAGCCATACACAGGTGGCCCGACTATCAACTAACTGACAGAAGCATATTCTTAGCGCACCAGGTAGCTGAAAGGAGGCATGGGACTATAAACAGGTGCGGGGCAACAATTCAGCTATAGCAGTCTCTGAACAACGTGTGCAAGATGTATAGCAGGCAGTTGCTCAATGCACTGCCGATCTTGCAGCAGTTCGGACAAAGTTGCGAGGTCTTTGCGTGAAGATATCCACACTGACCGAGTGACTCAAGGGTGAGTCACGATGTTTGTGTTAGGGGCCTGTTGGGCACAGGATCCCCGAAGGAAAATTTTGGGGCTTAAATCCTAGATTTTGACCAAATCCAATGAAAAGACTCTGCATTTTCCGGGCGCGGAGTGCGAAAATTGTAAATGAGTCATAGGGTTGTCCGCCCTCATTTTTGCAATGTAATGTCGACTTTAGAAATCTACCCATGGTCCGTGGACCATGGCATTGTATAAATAGACCGAGTTGTAAATCACTACCGAAGAATAGAAGAAGTAGACTCATGAAGATGTGAGTCTTGTCTGAAGTGTAGAGTCGAGTCTTTGGATCATAGAGTAGGAGAAGGCTCTGTAGCTGAATGCATAGAGGCTTAGTATTCCACAGCTAAGTGTACGGACCCATGCAACTAAGTGCGCGGGGCTGGACAAGTCTGTAACCTTTGGAGAAGTAATAAAGAGAAGTTTTACATCATGTATGTGTATTTTTTCCTATTTTGTGCATTGAATGTATTGGGTATAATTTCCATTTTTGTTGTTTATATGTTGTGCAAACATATATGATTGTGTTGATTAAGTGAATATAAGATAAAGTATATTTACATGAAGATAACTAACTATCATAAGAAGATAAGTAAGATATGTGGTGTAACTTGGGGAATAGCGCAAATCGTTGCTTTAGCAGCACAAAAGAACCTCAGCCCCTGGTTAGGGCTGAGAAAAGGTGATTATAATAGAGCATGAAGGCCTCACAGGTTAGGATAGTGTGCGAAGTGACCTATGTGAAGGTATTCACAATTGGACTAAAACGAGCCCTCAAACATCTCACAGGTGCAGAAACTTGGTTCCAACATCCCCCCATACTACTTCGGGTGAGAACTCAGTCCACACTCCACGTGCTATTTCCGAAAGGACCAGTAGTACAGGGATTTGTTTGGCTAATTAACTCAGAACCTGGGTGAGGCCCCATCAAGCCAACACTAGCAGAAAAGAAATTATATGAAACCAGTGCCAAAGTTGTCAATGCATTATTGGGAAGTCTATCAGAATCAGAATTCATCAAATTCATGCAGCTCAACGCAGCCAAAGAAATATGGGACAAAATCATTCATAGCTACGAAGGAGACTCCCAGGTAAAACATGCCAAACCACAAACTCTCAGAATTCAATATGAAACTCTCAAGATGCATAGTGATGAAAGTATTGCTAGTTAATTTTTACGAGTAGATGAGATTGTAAATCATATGAAGAATTTGGGTGAAGAAATAAATGAGGCTATTATACTAGAGAAAATTTTAAGATCTCTATCTCCTAAATTTGAGTCAAAAGTATCTGCCATTGGAGAGAAGAAGGATCTACAATATATTATTGTTCTTCACCTTCATGGAATTTTAACTACCTTTGAAATGAGGAAAGGAGGTCCATCAGAAATTAGAGACGTTGCTTTCAAAGTCTCTTAAAAGGGAAAATAAAAGGAAGATATCAAGGAATCAGGATATATTTCAGAAGAAGATGAGGTAAACTTTGTGAAGAAACTTCAACTGGGTACCAAAGGATTCAAAGGTAAGCTTCCCTTCAAATGTTTTGCTTGGGGTAGAGTTGGTCATTATGTTGCTAAATGTCCTCATAAAGATAACCATGACAAAGGAAAGGATTTTGCAAAAGGTAATAGGAAACAGGTTGTTAATAGAAGAAGTTATTATACTCATGAAGATAGTGATGGCATGTCTAATAGTGATGAAGGTTAAGATGATCAAGATATTAAACTTCTCATGGATTATGAAAATGATAAGTTTATGGACGCTTTAGAAGAAGAACATTTTTTGAAGAAATCAATCAACTCAAAATAAGCTTGGAAGAAACGAATGTAGTCATACACACTTTGACACATCAAATCATGGAAAGGGAAAATCACAATGAAAAATTAGAGTGTGAAGTAATGAGTATAAGAAAGGAAATTGGGAAGAAAAAAATCTTGGAATCTTAGACTTTATAAAGGATCAGAAACCTTAGATGAAACCATTAAGGTTCAGCATTCTCCTCTTATAAATGCTTTTCTTGGATACAATGGAAAAACATCACAACTAGAAAAGTATTCAGTCATCACCACAAACTATCTTGATGCAGTAAACTAGTCAACAATGTGTCAATCTTCAAAAAATCCTAAAGATACTCACCATGTAAATCATGATCATTTTACTCCAAGGGTGAACTTCAATATAAGCACTAACCAAAAGGTGAACAATAACAAAATATTTTATGATCACAGAAACCTCTTATTTAATGGACAATTATTTTCATCCCATAACTTTGGCCATAAGGCTGCTCAATGTGTTTCTTACAAAACGATCATGACTATAGAAGCAAGAAAAAAAAGGAGCGTGACAGGAATCAAGAAGAGGCCTTATAATAATTTTTCACCTCTTGAAGATGAATTGAATGTTCATTTTGCAATAACTTTTGTCATGAAGAATATGAAGGCAGGAGAAAGTTTCAGCCAACATATAAAAAAGAGCAAACATCATCAAACTCCAAGGTATGGAAACAGAAGGAAATACATTCAGAAAGATGTGGCATAGCTCTATTTGCAGAAGGACAAGAAAATTAGTGGTAAATTGATAGATGATGCTCTAAACACATGAGAGGTGATAAAGATAAACTCCTCTCATACAATGCTTTAGAAAAGGAAAATAATGACTGTTTTGGAAATGACACACCAGCTTTCATTAAGGATAAAGGTTTTCTTTATCTAAAAGAAAAGGTTAAATATGGAAATGTTATGTATTTTTATGGATTAAAGTATAAACTATTGAGTGTTATCCAAATTTGTGATCAAGGAAATGAAGTTTTGTTTCTATCAAAATATAGTGTGGTTCATGAGATTGACATAGGAAAGACCATAATCAAAGTTACAAGAACTCCACACAATCTATATATACTAGAAGGAGGTCAAGAATAATGTTATCTAAGAAAAAAAAAAGAGAACTCATTATGGAACAAAATATTGGGGCATCTAAGGTTTTCTCAAATAACAAAATCATGCAGCTCAAGGTTATTCGCGATCTTCCAGATATCATCATCCTAGAAAGTACCATTTGTGAACCATGTCAATTCGGTAAGCAAACTAGAGTTCAATTCAATTCCAAAGAAGGATCAGCAAGTAAGCCTCTTGATCTCATTCATACTTATTTTTGTGGACCAACAAGGAAAAAGTCACCTCGTGGAGAAGAATACTATATTTTATTTATTGATGATTTTTCTAGAATGTGCTAGATTGGTTTACTAAAACATAAGGATGAAGCATTTGAAAAGTTTAAAGTCTTCAAATATTTAATTGAAAATGAACTAGATCTCAAAATCAAATGTCTTAGATCTTATCGGGGAGGAGAATTCATATCAAATGAATTTTTTGAATTTTGTGAACAACTTGGAATAAAGAGACAGTTCTCTATTGCCAAAACTCCTCAACAAAATGGTGTGGTGGAAAGAATCAATATAACAGTTCAACAAATGGCTCAAGCTATGCTTGATGAGTCTGGAAATTATAACACCTTCTGGGGTGAAGTTGTACATACTGTAGTAAATATTCTCAACAAAGCTCATGTACGTGTAAATATGGATCAACTCCATATGAACTTTGGTATGGTAAGCTTCCCACTATAAAAGGCTTCAGAGTTTTTGGAAGCAAATGTTTTATCAAAAAGATTGATGAAAAATTTGGTAAGTTTGGACCGAGAGTAGATGAAGGAATATTTCTTGGTTATTCATCTAGAAGTAAAGGATACAAATGTTATAATAAGATAATTCAAAAAATTGTTGAATGCATTGATGTTGTAATTGATGAAGCATGCAAAAATCCGAAACAGGTGACATTAGCAAAAGAATATGATAATAATGAAGACGGTGAATGCTTTCCTGTATTAAATCGAAATGATATAGGGGATGAAACCAATGAAGCATCAGAAGAAGATACATCTAACAAGGAAAGGGCTCCATCCAGGTATGTGCAAAAGAATCATCTAGAATCTAAAATTCTAGGAGAAAAGGGTCTGGAATACAAACAAGAAGAACTCTTGTAGGATCTTCTAGTTATCTAGACTTATTATCCTCTATAGAACCATAAATATAAATGAAGATAGAAAATATGAATGTTGGGTTAAGGCCATGGATGAAAAAATTGACCAAATCAAAAAGAATGATACTCGGGAATTAGTTCCTAGACCTCATGATAAAAATGTTATAGGAACAAAATGGATATTCAAGAATAAGTAGAAAGAAATTGAAGATGTAATTAGGAATAAAGAAAGGCTTGTTTGTAAAGGGTATACACAATAAGAGGGTATACAATTTGAAGAAACTTTTGCACCTATAGCTAGACTTTATGCCATAAGAATGTTTCTTGCTCTTCAATTTTTTGAAAAATAAGTTTATCAAATAGATGTAAAATCTACATTTCTTAATGCAGATTTAGAAGAAGAAGTATACGTTGAACAACCAAAAGGATTAATTCTGGGAAATGATGAAAAGCTTGTATGAAAACTCAAAAAGGCTTTATATGGACTGAAACAAGCTCTGAGGGCATGGTATTATTGTCTTGAAAAATATCTTCAACAACAAGGCTTCACAAAAGGATCTGCAGACAACAATGTATATACTAAAATTGAGAATGATAAAATACTAATTATTGTTATTAATGTTGATGATATCATCTTTGGCAGTAATGAAGAATCTATGAGTCAAAACTTTTCTTATGTTATGCAGCAAGAATTTGAAATGTATTTACTTAGAGAACTAACCTATTTTCTTGGTCTATAAGTACAACAAAAAAAAGACGGCCTATGTTTCTCTCACAATCTAAATATCTCAAGAAAATTCTAAAGAAGTACGGAATGGAAGATTCCAAACCAGTATGTACTCCAATGGTAACAAGATGTAGTCTCAATTATAATGATGAATCTCCTATAGTGAATCAACCAGAGTACAAATCTATGATTGGAGGTCTAATTTATCTAGCAAGTACCAAACCAGATATCATGCATGCAGTAGGATTTGTTGGAACATTCCAAGCCAATGTGAAGGAATCACATCTTTAGGCTGTAAAGAGAATATTCAAATATATCCCAAGAACTCAATAATTTGGTCTATGGTATCCTAAAGATAGAGATTTCACCCTTCATGCATATACAGATGTGGATTGGGTTGGAAATGTTGATGACTAGAAAAGCACTAGTGGAGGTGCATTTTATATGGGATCACGATTATTATCTTGGTTCAGTAAGAAACAAAGTTTGATTGCCTTATCTACAGTGGAAGCATAATATGTGGTTGTTGCATCTTGTTGCACAGAAATTCTATGGATGATGCAGACATTACAAGATATTCAAATTAAATGTTATCCACCCATTTCCATCCGATGTGACAATACAAGTGCAATTAGTATCTTGAAAATTTTTGTTATGCACTCCAAGAGCAAGCACATACCCATTAAGTACCACTTTCTACAAGAACAAGTACTTGATCAAAAGTTTAAATTAGAGTATGTTCCCTCCAAGGATCGGGTTGCTGATATATTTACCAAACCTCTTCCCAAAGAAGCATTTGAATATTTCATACAAAGTTGGGAGTTACTTTTGCCTCATCTTGTTGTTAAAACCAGGTTGTTTAGATTTAGAGGATTGTTTTCTATAAATAGATTTCATGAAGCAAAGCCACGTATATACGCGAGCTTATGTGTCAGTAGTAGAGTATGTATTTTCCTGATAGAAAAATTGTGGGTTAGACTCAAAATCAGTTTCTGACATGCCTGTTCAGTCTGATGTTGATGGATATAGTCTTCTGATATGTTTTTCTCATTAATGTTTATATGATTAGTGAATATGCCTTGATGAATGAATCGTTGACAATGCACAAGTAGCACAGGTTCAGGTCAATTCAGAAATGATAAAGTGATGCATGATCAAAACTCACATTGTAATAGGTCTATTCAAAGGTAATAGAGTAATGGCATAGAAGAACAGGATGATGAGAAAAATGATTACAGATCATAATCAAGAAATTGAGGAAAGAGAATGCTTTAAGTTGTATATGCTGGTTAACCTAGTCCAAGTCATGCATACATGCAAGTACACATAATAAAAGGTGTGTATATGAATGCATGTAGTTTCACAGAAGGAAAAGCATGTATGGGATGGAAAATTAAGGTTAAATAATACCAAGGGTCCATACCATGGTATTAGCCCAGAATATTATGCAGAATAATGGTTACTTGATCTCATCTAAGCATACCATAGGTTCTAAGTGTTGTTTTGGTGCATGGTATTGATAAAGACTCTAATATATAAGGAGGAGAAGATCAAAGGGCTAAGTGTGCAAGTGAAAGATTTTTTCATGAATACTTCTTTTTGAATTATATTTTTTGTTGTAAGGGCTATGGTTATGATATAGATCTGAAACGGATTCTGCACCCTTGGATACAATGTTGGATCGGGATCATGGGACCTGAAATGACTTACATTGTATCATCTGATAATGGATAGACTAGATCTGAGTGCTAAAGCATGTTTTATCATTTAAATACTATGATCTGGGTATATCTAAAGTCTTGAAAAGATGTGAAGTTATAAATCATTATTTGCATATATATATATATGCAGGTTCACCTCGATGAAGGCACGTATACACATAGATTTAGTGCTTTCAAGTAGCATATGTAGAGGAAGGGCTTGTTGATCAGAAATGACTGATCTATCAGATCAATGTTGTTGTTTTACTGTTGTTTTTCAATTCATTAGATCTAAAGTTAAATCAATTGTATAAGTAGATTGAGTTGGGGTGACTGATTGAGTAAGAAGGGTGATCTTTTCTACTATCTATTTAGAACTCTGTAATATGATAGTAGATCTTCAGAATGTTTTTGGTTAGTATATATTTTGGTTCATAATTTTTATGATTCAATATCTTTAGAGTTATACACAGGTTGGGTTAGAAAAAGTAGCGTATACAGGCAAGTTTTCCTCATTGAAGTAGTGTATACATTTTGACATATGATTTTTGAGGTTACAATAGGTTTTGGTTGTTGATGCAGTGGTTTGGATTCATCTCTCCTTTCTGGTGATAGTGATCTGACTATTCATATTGATTGATTCTGTTTTTCTTCAGAGTTGATGGGTTTCAGAGATTGGTTGATGAAATTGTATTTAATGGCTATATTATAGTGGCGATTGATTTTGAGTTTCAATGTTACTGATGGGTCCAGTCTCAAAATTTGATGAAATGTAGCCTACATATTGTGCTGATGTGTACCAGGAGTATCCAGTCTAGAAATTTATGAAACATGATCCCTGGAGAAAGAGTGAAGGTTGTAGCCTTTTGTAGGTTGGCACCTACGTACTCATAAACATATCAGCTAGTACAAGAGCTAGGGGGTTGGAGCTCCCTTCCAGTAGAATCTGGAAAATGAGTGAAGGTTGTAGCCTTCAACAGGTAGATGCTTGTGTACTGGAAAAAGTCCACACCAGTACAGAACTTGTAAACACTTTTTAATAAGAAAATTGAAGACTGAGACAACAACATTGGTGGGTTTTTTCCCACATTGGGTCTCTAATTGAAAATCCTGGCATTCATGTGTGTTTCTTATGTGTGTTGATTTATTATGTTCTTACTGCATCTGCTTACTACGTAGTAAATGCTTCACATGTTGATTTAAGTTCAACAAACAATGAATTAGCTATTTTACAAGTTTATTATATATACGTTGGTTTCATTCAATATAGTCGCAGACATACGCTGTTTGTTTTCTGTAAAATCATGTATATAGTTTGATTAGGAAAATTATTATTGTGAAAGTTTAAATACTAATTCATCCCCCCCCTCTCAGTATTTTTCCCAACAACAAAAACACACAGAAAATTATCAAGAAGCAAAGTCACTAAATGTGGAGTGGGGTGCGATATTTATAACCCAATTGAAATTCAAACTATTTGTTCCCCCTCAAATCTTCCTCATAAATGCGAATTTGGCAACAGATTTTCCCAGGGTTGCACCTTAAATGCATTTCTCCCACTCCTTTTAATGAAAAAATGTTGTCAAATCAATTGTAGTTCTTCCAATGGTCACTTTCTAGGTAGGCTACGCAGGACCCTTCCCTATGGCATAGCTACCTTGTCAAAGCTTCCAGTTGTCCCATCTTCTAAAACATCATGTAGCCTTCCTTCTCTGATAAAATTTTTCCTTAGAAGAGTAGTTTAAATTCCTGCACTTTCTTGAAACTTCCAAAAGCACTAAGCCTTTCCTGCAGTCATATAGTCATTGCGCAGGGGCGGGATCATCCCTATAAGCCTTCAATCTACTCCCATTAATACTACCAAGAAATACCTCCCTGTTCAGTTTCATGAGTTGAACTGTGCCACCATCCGAAATATCTTAATCACATATGGTCCTAGCCAATGCATCTCAAAATTTCCTCGAAATTTTGGTAAACTTGTTGTTATGCATCAGGACCAAATCGTCATTCTTGAAAGTGAGTGATCCAGGTGGATATTGGTGGCCACCTGCCAAGTCCACTTGGACCCCCACCATTGTTACTTTCAACTTTTTAGTTTCCTTAATTGTAGCAGAGTTTACTGTTTTTAGCAGTTTTTCAGGTCCTGAACTTCCAGAGCCGTTTTGAGGCCCTAAATGACGTTTTTTGGGGAAAATGGGAGTAACAGGGGTACATGGAACAATGTTGCTCTTCCCAAAGTTGTAGTTCTCAGATAGATCTTTATAACGATATATTGTGT
The DNA here is from genome assembly GCA_000404065.3 of Pinus taeda. NCBI lineage: Eukaryota > Viridiplantae > Streptophyta > Pinopsida > Pinales > Pinaceae > Pinus > Pinus taeda. Next base: position 168,723 of record APFE030389242.1, read on the forward strand.
GCGTCAAACAAAGATCGTATGCCAAAGTTACAACCTCGGGAAGTTGATGTACCAATTTACCCAAACGGCGCCCATAGTTTGGTGTTTCATCTTCTAGGGTTAGGTTTTTGGATGTTCAGGGTTTCCCATTGTTTCTCAACAATAAATAGGCCTTTGAGCCTCATTGTAACATAGTTAAAAGGCTTGTAGCCGCCACATATCTTCTCAAAGATAAGCTACCGTCACCCTAGCTGATTTATTTCCATTTCTGTTTGTAAGCATATTTCAGTATTTTACATTAATGAAATGAAGTATTATTTCCACTACGTCTTTGTGTATATGGTTATCTCTGTATTTTGTTGCATTCCTATTTAAATCTAGATCAGTGGTATCAAAGCGGTCTGCTTTTTTCTCTATTTTTCTTTGCATGTCCCCAACGAGGTCGAGATATAAGGAGTTAGAGCTTGAACTGGTCAAACTTTGCAAAACGAGCCTCGCAAATCTTGACGGCCTCCCATGGCAGATGAAAAGAAAGACGAGGGGGTAGGAGATCCTATCAAAATCTTGCTCGAAGAAGCTCTCAAGCGAGAAAGATACGCGATGATGGACATCTTTGCCCAAATCCTCTAATGGCTACCCAAGGGCAACGCATTGGCTTCCAACAGCTACTCTGGAAATGCCACACCGTTTAAGGTACAAGTTAATTTTGAAATCCACATCTTCGAGGGTCAGATAGACATAGATGTTGTTAATAAATGGTTAAATCTGCTAGAGGATTATTTCTCTATTCATGATTTTTCTAGTCGGGATAAGATTATTTTCGCTCTTCTCAAAGTGGCTCCCCACGTCAAGCACTGGTGGGAAACCTACTACAAACATAAGGATGAAAGTACAAGCTCACTATTTTTGGCTACACCCACTTGGAATTCATTCTGGGATGCCATCAAGGAGTATCACTACCCTGTCGGAAGCGATGAGGATCAATACATAAAGTGGACCATGCTACGGCAGGGAAGGGACGAAGACATGCCAGAGTTCACCAATATTTTCCATTCCCTTTGAACAAAGTTGGGTATCAAGGATTTGGAGCAGCATTTGGTACTCAAAATATTATGGTTGCCTACACAAGTACATCTAGGAAGAAATAGAATTCTTGAACATCTCCTCACTCGGCACTGCATACCGATATGCCGTCAAGGTCGAGAAAAAGTTTAAATAGAAGAAGTGAGACTTTGGATCTGCGAATCTAAAGCAAGGGAAAGGTGCCCCTAAACTACAGAACAAAGGACAAATCCAAGGCAGGGTGGCCCAAGACAACCTGCCAAAGTTGCAAGCAAAGAATAGTGCCGCGAAGCCGAAAAAGACACAAGAAAGTGGTGTGAGTTCCATAAGAGCTCCACTCACAACACAAGTGAGTGGTGGGCCAAGCAGTCACTGGTGGCTGAGCTAAAGGTTTCATAATAGAATTTAGGTTCTAACTCTAAGTCAGAACCTGACAAGGGGAATGACAAAGGGAAGCAAATTATCAATGTGGAGCCCAACGCCACCATTGCCACCATGAAGATCCAGAAGGAGCAACCCAAAGATCCAAAGGAGGAGGAGCGTCTCTTCCACTCCCAGATGTGGGTAAAGGGCTCCCCGCTATAGTTCATTGTTGACAGTGGGAGCCAAAAGAACCTCATTTCAGCAGAGGTCATGAAGTGGCTATATTTACCGACCACAGCACATCCACAACCGTACACCATCAGGTGGCTTCACTAAGGAAGGGATCTTCGCGTGAGCCAGTAGTGTCACCTTCCATACAACATCAAGCCCTTCATGGATGAGGTATTGTGTGACATTGAACCCCTTGAAGTTTGTGATGTATTAGTAGGACAACCATACTTGTGGAAGCGACATGATGTGTATGAATCAAGGCCCCGTGCTGTTATTATTACTTTGGGAACTAAGTTGTACAAGATACCAGAGGTAGCACTACCTACCGCCATCTCTTTGATTACTGCAAAATAATGCAGTAAGCTCATTTCCAAAACCGGGAAATTTGTTTTCTTAATGATATGCCCTTAAGGAAAGAAGAAAATGGTGGCCATGACCTCCAGACAGGTCTCCTCTTCATGAAAAATATAGATGGACAAGGTCGTGGAGGAGTATGAGGACATCTTCACCTCCCCTGCAGGGGTTCCTATGCACTATCAGGTCAAGCACTCCATTGATCTGACCCCAGGTGCGTCACTGCCCAATGGACCAATCTATCAGTGCTCGATTCTGGAGAATGATGAAATCAAGAGGTAGATTCAGGAGCTGTTGTAGAAAGGTCACATCCATCCAAGTTCATCACCCTATGGGAGCCCGATCATGTTGGTACAAAAAAAGTATGGGACTTGGAGACTCTATATGGACTATCAGGCACTGAACGAGATCACTATCCGTAATAGGTACCCAATCCCACAGATTGATGACCTTTTGGACCAACTGAAGGGGGAAAAATATTTCAACAAGATCGATTTGAAGTCAGAATATCACCAGGTACCAAATGAACCCTCCGATGTGTGGAAGATTGCCTTCAAAGCCAAGGAGGGCCTATTCGAATGGTTGGTGATGCCTTTTGGATTGACGAATTCTCCTGCAACCTTCATGAGGCTAATGGAAGACATCTTGCGGCCATTCACCAACTCATTTGTAGTGGTATACTAATATGATATTTAACCTATGAGTGACATTAGTTAAATATTTATTAAACAAAGGTATTACAGACTCATGTGCTGGTGTGCATTTCTGTTATTGAAACAACGGATCGATCAGATTGCCAATACACAAACATTTAAAAGGGAAAGACACAGAGAAATACAGTAAGAAAACATAAAGACACAAGAATTTTAATAAGGATTTCACCCTATTCTCCAGGGCTACATCTCTGGTCTAGATTTCAGTGGTGGCCTTGTTTTATTATGTCTTTAAGCAGAGAATTACAATACAGGGACTCAATGTGATTTCTCCTAAAGCAGGATTTTCTTGGCAGGGTGGTTCTTGGATTCCCCAAGCCACTAGAGTACACAGACTCTTCTACTTCCTACCAACTCTATGACCTTCTAGTCTACAGTGGCAAGAGCCCAACGTGGTGCTAAGCTCAGACAAATCCCTCTATGGGATGGCTTGAATCTCTCAAGTTCTGGTGCTCGATGTTGCCGCCTGTCAGCTCGCCCCTCTCTCTCTTCCTGTTGTTGCTTTATTGCCTTCTTCTCTGGTTTCTATCTCTCAGTGTTCAACTGTGTATTATGTTCCATTGTTCATGGCTTTTAGCCATTTGAACTCATGCTCGTTCGGATCCTCTTCCACCTCTGTCGATTCACCTTCTGTAGTTGTGCTTGAAGTTCCATGTTTGGCATCAACATGAATGCTCAGGAAGTGGCCACGTCTCCTCCTCTAAATAGTGCTAACCTGCTTCATCGGTTCATTTCTTGAGTTTCATTGTGGATGAAGTCTTTCTTCCACCGTGGTGGTCAAACGGACCTCAAACCTTTACAAACACTCCTTAATCCTTCATCGATTCCGCTTCCTCCATCGAGTGCAATCTCAGCCATCCGATCTGGATTCCCCAGATCCAACGTTGTACGCACGTCCCGCGCAGTTGACCTGCTCGACCGATAACACGCGATCAACAGTGGTTTTCTCTCACCTCCGCCTACCATGCATCGATTTTTGAGTGGGATTGCTTTTCTTTCTCCAAAATTGTTTACCATTCAAGGATGCCCCAATCAATACCGTCGATTTCCAGAGCGCGGGTCCCGCCTTTGTCCTTTTAGCACTTTTGCCTTTTCACCCGTGGCTCTCTAGTTCACCATGCATCCGAGTGCTTAAGGCTTCCTCCATTTTGAAGCACTAATCACGCATAAAAATCCACCTCTGTTTCCCGATCCAGCGCTCCCAGGGGCTAATTTTTCTTTCCACGTAGTCTCTATGGGCCTCGGTCAGCGCACTTTGACCGAGGTCCTCGTCGTTCCACGTTGGCTGCCATTGCCACTCATTCAGGGTGTTCTTGATCAATGTTTTGGATTTCCTTAGAGATTTTCTCCAACCTGATACAATCATGGTTCTTGACATTCTTTTATCGATCCAATTTGGATCACGGCCTTCCCACTGAAAAAGCTTTTGGATCACCAAAAGTTAGTTTTCAAGCGTCAACTAAGTGAGGATACTGTTTTCTCACTTGTCCAATTTCAATCCACTTTGCACTGCTCGACTTTGAACCTTTGAGCCCAATCCTGAGGTACTAAATATCTCCACTGCGTGTTTTCCTCACCTTCCTGTCCAGCACTGTATCTTCCTGCAAATCATTGAGATACTCAGGTAGTAGGTCATCAATAGAAGGCAATTGAATTTTCTCTTCAGGATCCTCAATCATCAAAGGTTCAAATAATCTCAAGCAATCAGCATTTGCAGCTGAGTAGATGTGCATGTATGCTGGTAAATCAAGGCGAAAAGCATTTTCACCAATTTTCTCAAGTATCCTAAAAAGTACGTACTTGATAGGCTTTAGCTTTTTACCTTCACCTTTGCATCATGTCCTTGCTGATATACAGCCAGACTTGGTCTCCAACTTGAAAACTATGCTCCATCCGATGCTTATCATGCCTAGGCTTGTATTTGGCCTGGCTCTTTTCCAACTGTTCCTGTACTACCTGGTGGATCTCCTGGATTTGTTCAATGAACCTAGCTTCCTTGTCCACATCATTGTATCCATCAACCATGGTATCTTTACCAAAGTCAAAATCCAAAGGAGACCTTGGTGTGAAACCAAAACAGGTCTCAAAAGGAGATCACTGTGTAGAAGAGTGTTTGGCTCTGTTGTAAGCATGATTCACATAACAAAAGTGTTCATACCAAAGCTTAGGATGTTTTCTACAATACCCTCTCAATAACTGGATCACTATCTTGTTTACTACTTCTGATTTCTTCTCCTTTCTCTTGCTTACAGTGGGTTGGGATGATCCCCCAACTTCCAGATTTCCATTCTTCCCTCTAGCCTCTAGATGAGTAGCTTGTATAGATACCCCATCTATACTAGTGGGCTTAAACATTAGGATGGTATGCCTCATGTAGATGTGTAGACAACCAATGTACTTCAAAAGAGTTTTTGGTGAGTCTAATGAGATACCCAACATCAATGCTCTCTTTCTGAACTCTTAAGTATACCCTTGCACAGTTTGCCTTTTCAACTACTCAAGAGTTTGTTAGCTCATCATGGCTTGTTGCATGTAGGCCAATGGATAGAACTACTTCATAATGGCAGAAACAAAGTCACTCTAGACAGAGATGGTCTTACCATGCTTCTTCATATCAACTTGGGTTCTACCTTCCCACTAAACCAAGGCAGTGCTTCCTAGCGTAGGCTTGCCAACTGAATCTTACTCTTGTCTAAGTCTATGTTCTGTACCCTGCAATATACATCAATTTTTCTAATCCAATTGTCCAACTTTTCAACATTCAACTCTCCATCATATATAGTCAAATCAAATTTAACATCTAACTTAATCAAAGATGCTTTCTTATTATGCATAGGGCTATCAAGAGGTGTGAGAAAGCTTTTCTCTTTCCCTTTTCCTTTTGAGTGGTCATGGGAATGAGACTCATCTTCTTCTTTATCTTGTTTAGAACCTGATTTACCTTCATCATTATGCTTTCTAAAGTCCCTATACATTTCTTCTACCATAGACTTTATAGCTAGGAAGATTTCTATGAATTGACGGTCTAGCCCCACAGAACCTTCCTCTGACATTGTCTTCCGAGAATAGACTCTCCCAATTTTAGGGTTAGTTTCCACCAACTCTCCTTCTCCTAATTTGAGCTTTGATGTAGTGAGCATTCACCACTAAACCAACACAAGCTTGTCTAACCTGACAGCCTAGTGCTCTGATACCACTTAATCTAATATTCACCCATGAGTGACATCAATTAAAGATTTATTAAACAAAGGTATTACCGACTCATGTGCTAGTGTGTGTCTGTGTTATTGAAACAACGGATCAATCAGATTGCCAATACACAGACATTTAAAAGGGAAAGACACAGAGAAATACTGTAAGAAAACATAAAGACACAAGAATTTTAATAAGGAGTTCACCTTTTTCTCCAGGGCTACGTCTTCGGTCCAGCTTTTAGTGGTGGCCTTGTTTTATTGTGTCTTTAAGTATAGAATTACAATACAAGGACTCAATGTGAGTTCTCCTGAAGCAAGTTTTTCTTGGCAGGGTGGTTCTTGGATTCCCCAAGCCATTGAAGTACACAGACTCTTCTACTTCCTACTAGCTTTGTGACCTTCTGGTCTACAGTGGCAATAGCCCAACGTGGTGCTGAGCCTTGACAGATTCCTCTATGGGATGGCTTGAATCTCTCAAGCTCTAGTGCTCGATCCTTCCACTGGTCAGCTCGGCCCTCTGTCTCTTCCTATTGTTTCTTTACTACCTTCTTCTCTGGTTTCTATCTATCAGTGTTCAACTGTGTACTCCATTTCGATGTTCATGGCTTTTAGCCATTCAAACTCATGCCCATTCAATTCCTCTTCTGCCTTTGTCGATTCACCTTCTGCATCTATGCTTGAAGTTCCCTGTTCAGCATCAGCATGAATGCTCAAGAAGTGGTCACATTTACTCCTCTAAATAGCGCCAGCCTGCTTTGTCGGTTCATTTCTTCAGTTTCATCGTGGATGAGGTCTTTCTTCCACTGTGGCGGTCAAACAGACCTCAAACCTTTACAAACGCGGCTTAATCCTTCATCGGTTCTACTTCCTCCATCAGGCGCAATCTCAGCCATCCGATCTAGATTCCCTAGATCCAACGTTGTACGCACGTCACGCACAGTTGACCTGCTCGACTGATAAGGCATGATCAATGGTGGTTTTCTCTAACCTCCACCTGCCATGCGTCGATCGTTGAGTGGTATCACTTTACTTTCTCCAAAACCGTTTACCATTTGAGGGTGCCCTGATCAATACCACTGGTTTCTAGAGTGTGGATCCCACCTTTGTCCTTTAAGCACTTTTGCCTTTTTTCCCACGATTCTCTAGTTCGCCATGCGTTCGAGTGCTTAAGGCTTCCTCCATTTCAGCCCTGTCCACCTAGCAATGCGTGATTATCACTGAAGCGCTAATCGTGCATCAAAATCCACCTTTGTTTCCCAATCCAAGGCTCCTAGGGTCTAATTTTGCTCACCGCGCAGTCTCCATAGGCCTTGGTTAGCATGCTTTGTCCGAGGTCCTCGTCGTTCCATGCTGGCTGCCATTGCCACTGGTTCAGGGTGTTCTTGATCGTTGTTTTGGATTTTCCTTAGAGATTTTCTCCGACCTGATACAGACATGGTTCTTGAGAGTCTTTTATGGATCCAACTCGGATCATATACTTGGATGACATCCTGATCTTCAGCCAGAGTTGGGAAGAGCACCTCCACCACATCCGACAAGTTATCCAAACACTATGGCAATGCAAGTTGTGTGCAAATTTGGAGAAATACACTTTTGGCATGACCCAAGTTTAGTATCTAGGATACAGTATTGATGAACAGGGGGTGCGTGTGGATCCATCCAAGATCCAAGTCATTTGAGATTGGCCATCTCCAACCACTCTGACAGAGCTTCGCAACTTTCTAGGTCTTGCCAACTTCTACCGGAGGTTCATTTTGATTTTCTCATATCACTTGGCCCTTGAGTCAAATCACCAAGGGAGGAGCGAAAGAAAAATTATTTTGGTATGAATCTCAACAAAGGGCATTCACAAAGTTGAAATATCACCTCTACACGACACTCGTGCTCGCATTATCAGACTTGCAACAACCATTTGAGGTCAAGATAGATGCCTCTGACTATGTTATTGGGGTAGTCCTTACTCAACACGAGCATCCAATGGCATATCACAGTGAGACACTTTCAGACACAGTTTGGAAGTATCCCACTTAGGACAAAGAGATGTATTCCATTGTGCAGGCTTGCCGACAATGCAAGCATTACATTTTGGGAAAGGAAAGGGTCATCCACACAGACCACTAACCCCTGTAATTCAACAAACCTAAGGGAAATCGCAGAATGATCGCAATCAGAAGTGGACCACATACTTGCAACAATTCCATTTGAATATCAAGTATAATAAGGGCAGCACCAATAATGTTTCAGACTGCCTTAGTCAACCACTGATCATGGTGTTAACCATTGTGCTCAACTCTTGTGGGCACGAGACTTCTGATTGGCCACCTCTCTATAAAAGAGACCCAGAATTCGACCACACATACCAGACACTCTTGGAGGGTCAGCATGTTCCATATTTTCACCTCCAAGATGCCCTGTTATGCCCCTTGGGTCACATTTGTGTTGCTTCAAGTGAGCGTGCCAAGATGATTTGGGAAGCACACTATAGTGGAGCTGCTGGACATTTTTGGGTCGAGAAAATAGTGGCAGTGCTGCAGAAGTATTTCTATATGCCAAATCTTGGACATGATGTTGGGAAGTACATCAGATCATGCACAATCTGTGCCATTTCCAAACTGACCATCAAGAAGCAAGGCCTCTATACCCCACTGCCTACCCCTAGTCGACCTTGGGAATCCATCCCCATGGATTACATGTCAGGTCTTCCTTCCACTAAGCATGGAAATTACTGTGTTTTTTTGGTCATCAACAGGTTCTTGAAGATGGCCATTATGGAGACTCACAAGAAGAATATCACAGCAGAAGCCACTGTTAAACTATTCTTTGAATGAGGTACACTTTGGGATCCCACAGTATATCATCTCAGATCAAGATAGCAGGTTCCTCAATACATTTTGTTCTAGTCTCTAGTCGATGCTCAACACCAAACTCACTAAGTCAACAACCTTCCATCGTCAAACTGAAGGCCAAACATAGGTTGTCAACAGGATGATCATACACATTTTGCGCATGTACAACTCAAAGCATCCATGCACATGGGACGAGAGCCTCCCTTATGTTCAACATAGTTACAATCGGGCTCTCCACAGCTCTACTGGCCACAACCTTTTTCAGGTGGTCTTGGGATTCCAGCCACTATGTCCCATTGATGTGGTGATGCCAATTGTAGCTACTCATGCAGATTCGGCTCATGTCTACTCCAAAACAGATAAGGCAAACAACTTCATTGAGCACATCCAACATATTCACGAGCAGGTCCATGACATTTTGGAGAAATCAATTTCCAAGTACAAGTAGTGACATGATCAACATCGAGTGCCACACAAGTTTCAGGTGGATGACAAAGTCTAGTTGCATTTGCAAAAGGAACGCCTTATCGGAGCCTATCAGAAACTCAGAGCACTCCGGTATGGTCCTTACACCATTACCAAGGCTATGGAAGATAATGCATTTGAGCTCAGCATTCCCCCATTCCTTGGCCTGCACCCAGTGTTCAATGTGGACTGCCTTCAGCCATACTTTCCACCATTACTAGACACATCCAACATTGCAGAATAGCTTACACCCACAGAGTTAAATCTAGATTGCATGGAACAAGCTGCAATTGATCAGATCGTTGACACACAGATCAAGCACACTTGCCAATAGAATATCCAATTGTATCAAGTTGTCAAAGCAGGCCAACTCCTTCACCAGGGCAAGTGGCTCACCAGGGACCAAGTTCAGCAAAAGTTTCCTCATCTCATGGAGGAACTCAACACAATGGGGACCATTGCTTCCTAAGGGGGGAGGAATGATCCAGGTGGATATTGGTATCCACCTGCCAAATCCACTTGGACCCCCACCATTGTTTCTTTCAGCTTTTCAGTTTCCTTAGTTGTAGCACAGTTTACTATTTTTAGCAGTTTTTCGGGTCCTGAACTTCTGAAGCCGTTTTGAGGCCCTAAACGACTTTTCTTGGGAAAAATAGTACCATAGACCATGTTTCCCTTCCCAAAGTTTTAGTTCTCAGATAGATCTTTCTAACAAGATACTGTGCACGTCAAACGGAGATCGTATGCCAAAGTTACGACCCCAGGAAGTTGATGTACCAATTTACCTAAATGGGGCCCACAATTTGGCATTTCATCTTCTAGGGTTAGGTTTTTGGATGCTTAGGGTTTTCCATAGTTTCTAAAAAATAAATAGGGCTTCGAGCCTCATTATAACACTGTTTAGAGGCATGTATCTGCCACATCTCTTCTCAAAGATAATCTACCATCGGCCTAGCTGATTTATTTCCATTTTTGTTTGTAAGCATATTTTAGTATTTTACATTAATGAAATGAAGTATTATTTCCGCTGCATCTTTGTGTATATATATGGTTATCTTTGTATTTTGTTGCATTCTTGTTTAAATCTGGATCAGTGAGTTACTTAATGTGATGATTTTACCATGCCTTTTCTTGAGCTTTCTACACCTGCTAATGAAAGCCAACCAAAAAGAGGTCTTCCTCTAATGTAAGAAGTTGCACTAGGAATTCCTCCATTACGCCGCGATCTTCCATCTCGGTTACTATTGTGATCCTTAGGCTAGGCACTATGTATTCCATTGGCATCATTTCTTCTTGTATATAAACTAGTCAAAATGGTGTTTTCCTAGTCAATTTCTTATAGCTCATCCTATATGCCCATATAACCGCTAGTATGCGCACATCCAAATCATTTCTATTATAGTTGCAGACCCTTGTGAGGGATTTCTCCAGTATCTTGTTGAAAGATTCGATAGTTCCATTCACCTAGGCATGATATGGCGTACTCTTCTAATGCTACATCTGAAATTCTTCTGTTAAAGCTACAATTGTCTCATTCAAAAAGTGTAAACCTTGGTCACTCATAAGAATCTTCAGGCATCTCAACCTTGATAGAATAAATTCAGATAAAAAATTCAAAGCAGTGTTAGTGTTGCAGTCCTTCATAGGTTGTGCCTTGACCCACCTAGTTAAGCACTATGTCGTAGTGATAATATAACGTGCTCACGTCTTCTTTCTTGGTGATTGAATAGGTACAATGAAGCCAATGGCCTATTTATCAAATGCTTGTAGCATCACTTACGGATTTAATGGTAGTTCATCCCTTCGCAATGGCCTCTTGATACTTTAACACACATCGCATGCACTGCAATATTCCTTAGAATTTTTATGTACCATAGGACACCATAATCCTACTCGCAAGATTGTCAACACAGTTTCCTTGCCTGCATAATTTCCTCTAATGAAACCACCCTGTGCTTTAGCTAGAATACTGTCTTTCATATTCAGGTACATATCAGTGTAGAAATTTATCCGTCCCCATCTTATGTACCTGCAATCATGGAAAAAACTGCAACCTGAAAAACCAATTCTTTCTTTTGTTTTGTCGTATAATCTTCAAGAGCTATGCCATCAGATAAAAACTGAATAATGTCTACAAAATTCTCATCCACAACCTTGACAAAAAAAATAGTTGTGTGTCAGGCAATCCTTCATCAATATTTGTGGGCTCTTCACCATTCTCAATCCAAGAGAGGTGGTTTGGTCTAGCATTCAATCTCCCTAGCCTAACTATCACTTCAAAATCATATTCCTAGAAAAGGAGCAACCATCGACATATTTTCCTCCCCAACACAGGCTTATTGACCAGGTACTTCAAAGAAAAATGGTTTGTGTACACCTTAAAGTGTGCATCTAGCAAGTAATGCTTGAATTTTTGTAGTGCATAAGCCATAGCTAATCCTTCGTGCTCTGTGCTTGAATAGTTCTTCTCAACCTTAGATAGTTTTCGACTGGTGAAGTAAATCAAGTAATAAACATCTCTTACCCCTCGTTGAGTTAAGACAGTTCCCAACACTATACAAGATGCATCCACATACATGCACATGAAATTCCTTCTTCCAATCTGGGAATACTATGATTGGTGTCATAACCATCTTTTCCTTTAGAGTATCCAAGCTCTTCTGAAAATCATCGTCCCATCAAAATGTAGCATCCTTCTTCAACAACCTCTTCATGGATGCAGTGATCTACACATACACCTTAATAATCTTCCTAAAATACCCCATATGACCCAATGTCATGCATTGGTGTCATAACCATCTTTTCCTTTAGAGTATCCAAGCTCTTTTGACAATCATCGTCCCATCAAAATGTAGCATCCTTCTTCAACAACCTCTCCATGGGTGCAGTGATCTACGCATACACCTTAATAATCTTCCTAAAATACCTCGGATGACCCAATGTTGTGTGTAACTGCTTTAAATTCCTAGGGGCTCCAAGTTGATAATTATGGAAATCTTAGCAGGGTATACCATCAATCCTTGCTTACATACAACATGTCCTAACAATATTCCATAAGGTACACAAAAATACATTTCTTCAAGTTCAAGGAGGTCTAATACTTCTTACATGTATCCAACATCAAGCGCAGACTAGAGACATGTTTCTTGACCAGCCCAAACACTATCCAATCATCGAAGTAGACTTCCAAAATTTTATGAATGAATTCCTTGAATGTTGCGACTTACCCAGGGAAAATTTTAAGAACCCCCCCTAAATTTATAAGTATAATAAATGGGCGAATCTCCATGGTATATAGGAAAAATGGAAGGCGATTTTATCAATAATATAATATGTATATATAATTTTTTGGCGAATCTCTCACCAGTCATGGCGAATATTTTACTCAATTATAAAATCTTGTAAGATCTTGGTATTACCATGGGTTATCATAAACGTGGAGCTTAAAAATTACTATTAGTAATTTATAAAAATTAATAAAATTAATAGTTTATTTTTATTTTAACCAAGCTAAAACGTTTAACATACATTAAATTACAACATCCATTTTTACTTTGATCCACCAAGCCCCGAGAGGGATCAAATATTTTTTCACTCTATGCTAGTTTGCATATCACGATATTTGATACCTCTCGGGGTTAGTAGATCCAGAGTAAAGATTGGATCTATGCTAGTTTAATTCCCCCATTTAAATAGGCTACATTCTAGGTGAATACCATGGATCAATACCATGTGCCATTTTGGTGAATACCATGGGTGAATACCATGTGCCATTTTTATAATGTTTTTTTGCATGGTATTAATAACAATCTAGTCCATGGTATTTGTCCCATATTATTTTGCCCATAGGTTTTACCTAAATATAACGCATTTTTGAGTGTTCGTATATATAAGGTGACTTTGGAGTAAATATAAAAAAATGTTTTATTTGTTTACTATACCTCTCATTTATTTGTATTTTTATTAATTTACCATACCTCTTTTACAAATATGGTATTTGGCCCATAGGATTAACTTAAATAAAACCTCTTTCTT